>CM059810.1:19594854-19679854 GCA_030435695.1 Brachymystax lenok tsinlingensis | reverse complement strand
TTTGACTATGTACAGATTCAGTGAGCATAGCCTTGCTATTGAGAAAGGTCGCCATAGGAAGACCTGGCTCTCAAGAGAAGACAGACTATGTGCACACTGCCCACACAATGAGGTGGAAACTGAGCTGCACTTCCTAACCTTCTGCCAAATGCATGACCATATTAGAGACACATATTTCCCTCAGATTACAAAGATACACAAAGAATTCGAAAACAAATCCAATTTTGATAAACTCCCATATCTACTGGGTGAAAAACCCCAGTGTGTGCCATTACAGAAGCACGATTTGTGACCTGTTGCCACAAGAAAAGGGCAACCAGTGAAGAACAAACACCATTGTAAACACAACCCATATTTTTACGTTTATATCTTTTCCCTTTTGTACTTTAACTATTTTCACATAATATGACTTTTGAAATGTCTTTAGAGAGACTTTAGCCCAACACAGAGAGAGGCTTTAGCCCAACACAGTGAGAGACTTTAGCCCAACACAGAGAGAGGCTTTAGCCCAACACAGTGAGAGACTTTAGCCCAACACAGAGAGATACTTTAGCCCAACACAGAGAGAGACTTTAGCCCAACACAGTGAGAGACTTTAGCCCAACACAGAGAGATACTTTAGCCCAACACAGAGAGATACTTTAGCCCAACACAGTGAGAGACTTTAGCCCAACACAGAGAGAGACTTTAGCCCAACACAGTGAGAGACTTTAGCCCAACACAGAGAGAGACTTTAGCCCAACACAGAGAGAGACTTTAGCCCAACACAGAGAGAGACTTTAGCCCAACACAGAGAGACTTTAGCCCAACACAGTGAGAGACTTTAGCCCAACACAAGGAAATGAGATGAGTGAGAGAACATCCCCCCCCACACACAAACACACACATTTTAAGCATCTAAACATCCTAACAGCAGCCTTCGTTGGACTGTTATCGGGCCCAAACTCCTCCTCCTACCTCCAGCCAGGAGATAATTAGCCATTAGCGAATCATAGCTAACACTTACGAGGAGGCACAACCTTCACAAGCACAATCATCTTAATATGGACGGCAGAATGGCAAACTGCCACTTATTATTGGGCCTTGCAGAAGCACTAGATGTCTCCGTTCCAAATGGAACCCTATTCCCTATATAGAGCACTGCTTTTGACCAGCGCCGGGCCCACAGTGGTCTGGTCAAAAGTAGTCCACTATATATGGAATAGGGTGCCATTTTGGGATACCCCCGAAGTTGAGGGCTGGGGGTGTGTGTTGGTCTAGTTACTGCACCAACACGGCTCCCATCTCCTTAATTGTTGGCTATCAACAGTAATTTACATCGCCGGAGCCGCCAAACAGCTTGATATAGAAGCCCAGCCTAATTGCACCGTGTATGCTTGGTTTCTTGCCCCCTCTTCCCCTGCCCTCCCACACCCCCGCCTTCCCAAACACTCCCAATAGATATAAAGGGAGATGGGGTGAGGAGAGTGGGTTTGGGGAGAGGAGAAGGGGGGAGTGAGGAAGGTGGTCGGACGAACGGTGTGCCTGCTGCTTGCTTTTGCACACTGAGCCGTCTAATGGTCATCGGGGCGGTTGCCGGGGGCCAGGATCAAAGCGTGGCGGGTCTGTGGGTGGGGGGGCGGGGGTAATTTTTTTAAAGCACGAGTTCGAGACCTCCGCCAAGTTTACTTTGGGCCTTGGCGTGGGCGCTGGGTAGTGCCTGGCTGGGTTGACGGGGATCAGAACTAACCTCAGAGGACAGGGGCTGCACAGCCTGAAAGGGAACGGCAGCCTCCCGCTCTCCCTCGTGCTCCTCGCAGGTCAGTTGCAAGGACCGGGCAGGACAATGTAGCCGCTTGCCCGGCCGGGAGGATCCTTAACGGGCAGCGGCGGCTGGAGCTGTGGCGGCTGTATGTCTGGTCTGTAATTAGCTCGGACAGCTCTGGCTCAGAGAAAGAGAGAGAGGCAGCCGGGCTAGATCATAATGAGATCAGCTGGGATTAGGAGGACCGGACAGGAGGAGGAGAGGGAGGAGGAGGAGAGGGGAGAAGGAGAGGGGAGAGGAGGAGGAGGAGAGGAGGAGAGGGAGGAGGAGGAGAGGGGAGGAGGAGGAGAGGGGAGGAGGAGGAGAGCCCAGGCCTCAGCCTGTTACAGCACCACACTACAGAGGTGGGGTAGAGTAGGGAACAGGGTAGAGTAGGGAACGGGGTAGAGAAGGGAACGGGGTAGAGTAGGGTGCGGGGTAGAGTAGGGAACGGGGTAGTGTAGGGAACGGGGTAGAGTAGGGAACGGGGTAGAGTAGGGAACGGGGTAGTGTAGGGAACGGGGTAGAGTAGGGAACGGGGTAGTGTAGGGAACGGGGTAGAGTAGGGAACGGGGTAGAGTAGGGAACGGGGTAGAGTAGGGAGCGGGGTAGAGTAGGGAACGGGGTAGAGTAGGGAACGGGGTAATATAGGGAACGGGGTAGTGTAGGGTACGGGGTAGAGTAGGGAACGGGGTAGAGTAGGGAACGGGGTAATGTAGGGAACGGGGTAGTGTAGGGAACGGGGTAGAGTAGGGAACGGGGTAGAGTAGAGACAGGTAGGGGAAGCTGCTCCAGATCAAACATTTGACTGGCTGGTCAGTGGTTGGTTGAGCCTGGTCTGGGCTGTACAGCAGTATGAGCCCTGGCAGAGTGGTAGGGTGTCGCAGTCAGAGGCCCGAATGAAGAGCAACACCTCCAACAGCCCTGGTAATTAACACAGTCCCTGTCCCCACCTTTCTCTCCCTCTCTCTCCCTCTCGTTACTCCGCTAATGTCACTGAGGCTCAGTACTGGTACGTGTACTGTGGGGACACGGACAATGTGCCCATAATACTCAACTGTCTGTTTTACGTTCTTAGGTAGCTCTCCTTTACCAAACACATTCACATAGCCACAGATCAGAGAACAGAAAGGTCCAGTTAGGTATTTGATATCATTAATTGGTAGTGGTGATGAATGAAATCCTACCCCGGAGCTGCAACTAACAGACCCGCCCGCCCCCCGTTCGTTGCAAAAAACTGTAAGGGAAAATGACTTTAATGAACAAATGTTTTTTGCTGTCCGCCGTGTAGAATGATTCAAATATATATGACGTGGAACATGGAACTGTTGCCAGTTTAAAACGATCTATTTCTCACTATCATTAGAAACAACATGAAAATGAAGACGCTTCACAAAGACACTGCCAGAGCACACCGATAATGTGATATTTTTTCTCCAACCAACAACATTTTCGGGCCGGCAATTTTCCAAATGAGAGACGGGGCTAATGATCTAGTGTTGGAACCCGCTGGCTGGAAATAATGAAGAGGCGAGACGGATGCTGTGAAGTTCAGAAGGGCGTGCTCAAAGTTTAACACCGACAAACTGCGGGGAGAGGTCGAGAGGTCAGATAGAGGTGAGGTGTGTGTGTAAAACGTTGTGTGTGTGTGTGCAAATGACAATACTCTATATCAGCAAGCAATCAGGCCAACTGAGGAGGTATAGAGAGAGAGACAGACAGACAGAGAGACAGACAGAGAGAGAGAGACAGAGAGTGGGACTTACTTGTGTGTAGTGAGCTTCTTGTTGAGGTGTTTGAAGTAGGCCAGCTCGTTCCACACTGCATCGCTGTTCTCCTGGCGGAGCTGCCACGGCTCTGCCCGCTGCTGGGACCTGCCCTGGGCCTGCACCAACACACACACACACACACACACACACACACACACACAGAGGACACAGGGGAGAACAGTTAGACCATACCTAGCAGCCCCTGGTCAATTCACATCGGAAGCACTGTTGTTATTCAGACATTTGTAGCCGTATTCAAATGAGTGGCCTTGACTTTGATACTTCAGTGGCAAATCAAGTGTACACATAAGTGCACACACACACAGTTGGTGTTAGTTAAATCCCAGGGCAGTGCCCGAGTGGCTAGGCTGCGGACTGCAGAGGATTCCCAGGGTGCCATGTAGATGTGAATAATGGCTAAGACACACCCAAACCAGGTCATTCTAACACACACACACGTCACTTATGAATACATAATGACACTTTTACACGGTGGCGTGGCAGACACACACCCACCACCTATTTCCCCTTGGCCCCTCAGTATCCTCCTCATCAATCAATCCCAGCCTACCCACCCCTCCACCACCATTCCAAACACTTCTGGTGCAGAGACAGAGACAAAACCCTATAATAAAGAAGAAAATGGTCTCTCTCTCTCTCTCTCTCTCTCTCTCTCTCTCTCTCTCTCTCTCTCTCTCTCTCTCTCTCTCTCTCTCTCTCTCTCTCTCTCTCTCTCTCTCTCTCTCTCTCTCTCTCTCTCTCTCTCTCTCTCTCTCTCTCTCTCTCTCTCTCTCTCTCTCTCTCTCTCTCTCTCTCTCTCTCTCTCTCTCTCTCTCTCTCAGAAGGAAGGAGTGGAAATGGATTCCGAGGTAGGCGAAACCAGGGATACATCTATATCGTCCAGGTTTCTTTCCCGTGGTCATTATGGGCTATGTAGACGCCACTCTGCCACGCTAATACCAGTTAAGACCCGTTCCTGGGAGTGGGAAGGCAGTACAGTACATTGTTTCATTTGATACTGCTAATGCCCCTGTGAGCAATTTGGAGCCCTTAAACGTGTGGTATGGTGCTGGCTGTGCGATGCTGTAGTGTTTCTGAGCTGTCCTGTGTGATCCCTGGGTTTCTTCCCCGAGAGCAAAGACTCTCTCTCTCTCTCTGATACATTAAAGAGAGATCACTGGAACTTCCCACAACAAAACAACAAAATGTATTCTTATGGTGAGTGCATTTCTCTACACTGTGTGTTATATGCAGGAGGAAGCCTCTACAGCCTGCAGTCCTGTGGATCTGAACAGACAGACCTGTTACCAGGGATATGGACGCTTATCTTGTCCTCTCCTTTAAGCAATATTGTAATTGAGGTAGCCTAGCAGTTAAGAGCATTGGGCCAGTAACAGAACGTTTGCTGGTTCGAATCCTCGAGCCAACTGCTCCTGTAAGTCACTCTGGATAAGAGCATCTGCTAAATGACTACAGTGTAAAAATAGAAATGATTCACACTGTCTTCTGATTGGCCGAGAAGAGCATTTAGATCTTCAGGGAGTGCCTTAGGGGTAGCGACTAGGAGTCCATTTTGGATCCAGCACCAGTCCAGCCCTCAGTGCTTCCCACCAGCAGTCAACTAGTTTCCGTTATTAAGCAGCGAGGAAACAGAAATGGGAGAGCACTTGATTCACAGAGAAGACTCTCCGGCTAATTGCTTTTAATTCGAGGGGAATCTGTTTACGGGCGCAACTTTGATCAGACTGCAGACGTTTTAATAACCTTTCATTTATTTACTCATCCCGTCATCCCAGTCTGATTAAAACTTTCTTCTCTCTAATATAAATAACAAGTTTGTTTTTTCTCCTCTTTTATCCCGTTTGGGCGCGTGTGGCGGTAATCATGAATGACAGTGCCGTTTCTCCGGGCGGGCCCAGCCCGGCCGTGTGTCGGCTGCATGCTGATGAGGAGAGAGTGTCCAGGGCCTGCAGCTGTGCTCTGATTCGCCGGTAGTTTACCCTACTTCCTACTTCCTGCTCCAGTGTCCACTCCACCCACACACACTGGCAGTGTCTGAAACGGAACGATATTCTCAAAAAGCGCACTACTTTAAACCAGAGACTCAGGTGAACTACAGGGAATTAAGGGTGCCATTGGGGAAACAGCCACTGCACTCACTGCACATCAACCCAGACCCATAGAGCACCAAGAATAACTCAGCCACTCAATAACTCTCAGTCTCCTGGAGAGAGAAACAAGCTGAATGTGAGGGTGGCACTAACTAATGCTCCTAATGCTAATGGATTTCACCTGTCATAATGGGGGGAGGAGGTGGTCTATTCAATTTAAACTCCAAAACAGAATAAGAGGCAGGTAGAGGTGGTCTTCAGAACAGTTTACCCCCCCGCCCCCCACACACACCCCTTTCAGTCTAACACACAAAGGGAGGGCATAAAAGAAGCCCCTCCCCACCCCCACCACTTTCCCCGAAAACAATCAACACAGCGTGGCGGCAACTGGGAAATCCCTAACAAGACCAAAATGCAATGAGAGTCGACGTTTTCCCCCCTGACTTGTTAGGCCTGATTCCGCGGGGCGCCGATGGGGGTAGTGTTTATGTGGTTTCTCCATTGTCTCCCCATTCAGACTGGCATTACCCCACTGGGTTTGGGTCTGTTTAAGGATGGATATGAGGGGTTAACCCATTCAAGTGAATGCCAACGATCACAAGGCTGAGGGGCTGGCGGGCGGATGAAAAGGGCAAAGTCGTGTCAATTCTGTCTCCTGTCAAATGATGATGCCAAAATGCAGGTGACAGGTCAGTCTGACGGAGTCTTGGTTGAATGTGTATTATGAGTCACCAATTCCCTGTTTGCAACAAAACTGCTTTATAACATTTAAAAAGTGCCACAAGAGGTTACAAACAGAGACAGATATCAGACAGCCCTATTTTTCTCCTGCTAGCAAAGCGTGCCCTCATTTCCATCAAGATCTTCCAACAACAAGGAGACAACCACACCCCCACACTTTCTTGATAACCTGCTAAAATGTACAGACGGGCACAAATGGTGTTGTTTCCAAGTGACGCTCTTCGTTCTCTCTGTCTGTCACACGCTCTCTCTTGTCTGCCTGTCTTTGTTCCGCGCTGCGCTGAGCTGCTCCTCGCCGAACGGCGGGGAGGCGGTGGATGGCGAATACTCGCTCGCTCTACTTTCACACGGCCTCGAGTTGCAGCCGCTGTTTTCTTTAATTAACCCGGGGAGAAAACAGCTGACAGGGTCAACACGTCGGTCCCGTGTGGATACCAACCCCACATACGCTTCCATTGGTTAGTGTTTGAAAAAGGTTCTCTTCGCTGCCTGAAGCTTCGGGGGAGGAAGTCAGAAAGAGGGAGAAAGCGAAAGTGTGCGTGTCACGTTAATGACATTTGCCGCCACGTTGCCTCGTTGTGTGAAAACCCGTGGTTTTGATCTAGATAAAACCAAGGGGATCGGAAGAGGAAAGTTTCTCAGACACCCTGTCCCCTCTATAACGGACACCTTCAGCCTCCTGCCCCCAAGTCCTAATTGATGCCAGGGGAAGAAGGAGGGAGAGACAGAGAGAAAAAACTAAGACAGCCGCACAGCGACTCAAACGCTAAGCAACGAAATGGATTCGCTTAAAACCAGTGAAGCTGTTTCAAAGGTAAATGTGTAATCCTCCCACTCGTCCCACACAGTAGGTCAGGTGATGACATGAAACATAAAGAGTAAAGGTCATGGGAGTATTTGAGAGCGTTTCAGTTGGGTTCTGATGTGTTCCAGGAGGTTCTGAAGGGCTTAACTAAAGAGAGAGGAGTTGCGTGCCTTTAAACACTCCCCAAGGCAAGTTCATACTAACTCCAGGCTAAAGGGAACGGATTGCGACATGGTTTGAGCTAATAGAATCCAGGATTTAAAAAGTCTGTGCTGGCTTGGTTACACATACCTAATAGTTTCTGGAACTATGTAAAGAAAATATCCAAGCCAGCATAGCACGTTTCTGGTCAGCACCACTGCGTGGAAGTGTGTCACCTGCCACTCCAGAACATCGGTCTGCCGCTGGGTGGAAGTGTGTCACCTGCCACTCTATACCAGAACGTCAGTCTGCCGCTGGGTGGAAGTGTGTCACCTGCCACTCTATACCAGAACGTCAGTCTGCCGCTGGGTGGAAGTGTGTCACCTGCCACTCTATACCAGAACGTCAGTCTGCCGCTGGGTGGAAGTGTGTCACCTGCCACTCTAAACCAGAACGTCGGTCTGCCGCTGGGTGGAAGTGTGTCACCTGCCACTCTATACCAGAACGTCAGTCTGCCACTGGGTGGAAGTGTGTCACCTGCCACTCTATACCAGAACGTCAGTCTGCCACTGGGTGGAAGTGTTTCACCTGCCACTCTATACCAGAACGTCAGTCTGCCACTGGGTGGAAGTGTACCATAGAAATAGAATTCTAGTAGAGTAGAATATTGAATTCTAGTTCTAGTAGCGGTACTCACAGGCCCTGTGTGTCCTCCACCTCTCGGAGCTGGTCTCTGACCGTCCTGTAGTTGGTCTGGACGAGACGCAGGCGCTCGTGGCGTTTCTCATGGGCCCTCCGCAGCTCCTCGTTCTCGTCCGTCTGCCGGCCAGAGACATACAGGAGGTTACGTTACACAATGTGGCCCCTTCACACATGCAGTGCACAGGGAAATCAAACGATGTCACTGAAATGTGAAACCGGTCAGGGGTTGGGAGCGATGACAAATCTATCTGAAGAGTTAAAATGACTTAAATCGTACATTGAGAGCAGTGGATTTCCAAAAGATAGAACATTGACCTAGAAACATTGTAAATCATTTCTGTACACCAGTGGAGGCTGGCGGGAGGAGCTATAGGAGGAAGGGCTCATTGTAATGGTTGGTACGGAATCAATGGAACGATATCAAACACATGGAAACAACGTTTGACTCTCCTTTCCAGCCATTCCAATGAGTCCTCCTATAGCTTGTCCCACCAGCCTCCACTGCTGTACACCCCCAGGTCAGATATAACTCGTTACTGTAACATGCAGCTATAACAAGGATGCGCTCCATTATTGAGGAAGCATCACCTCTCACTGACATTGCAGTCCCTCTCCTTCTCTCTGACAAGTGTTCCTCCGGCACCCGAGGCTCGTTACAGGTACGGCATTAACACGGGTCAAGTCAACCGGGAGAGAGAGCACTTTGAACCCTCTTCACACTACCCTCCCCCCTCCTTCACCCCCATCTCCCCTCAGCGGGGTACCGGTCATTGACTGGGGTCACCGCCCAATCGGGCGGCAAGGACTGACTGTTTAAACAAAGAACAGATTACAACGTGGGACTTTCAGGGGAGAGAAGGAGGAGGACATCGAGATGTTCCTGACGGGAGCGCCTCTATTATTCTGACCTTAACAAGAAGAAAACACTTGAAAACAGGCAGGCTAGGGCTAGGGAGGGAGAAGAGGAGGAAAGACGAGAGAGAGCGAGACAGAAAGGGAGAAAGAATAACGGAGAGAGAGAGAGAAAGGGAGCAGAGCAGGTTTCTGCTTGAGTGGCCAGGCAGGGCTGGGGAGACTTCTTGTCGAGCGCCTTTTGAAGGGAAGAGCTTGTTTACTGCTGATATGACACGGCTGCCCTGCAGAGAGGGAAATGTGAGCTCTGAACCCTGTTATTATTAACAAGGACAAAGAGAACAGAGAGGAGCGGAGCGGCTGCACACACACACACTTTCTCTCACACTCCACCGATGTGACAAGTATGGATTTTTGTGTACTGGTGAGAGATATTCACAGAGGACATCCGTTACACGGGCCGTCTTTACAACCCAAAGCCCCCCAAACAAACACAGCCTGGGTTTCTTCCTCTAATGAAAGGAGAGAGAACCAGACAAACACACACACACAGACAGACAGAGAGAGAGAGTCCTGACTGATTGATTGCAGAGGGGTTCTGGTCAGAGTGGCAGGGCATTAGCCACATCATTGCTTCCCAGGCCCCTTAGAGCTCCCACTGGGCCTGGCCCCAACCCCGGTCATCACAGATCACACTTCAACCCCACCACCAGCAATCAATACCCCACAACCCAACACACAGCCTGCTCTGGGTACACTGGCCCCAGACTCTAATCATCCAGCATGTATGTTCTCGAGCTGGAAAATAATGTGGTGTCTCTCTGACCTCAGAGAAATGAAATGAATAAAAATGGTTTGTTAGGATCCCCTACTGTTCAGTCCAGTTCAGCATTTAACTGATGAAATCACACTGGGTACACAGTATGAATTGTCTGCCCAATATAATGGGGTCAGTGGATGTCTAATCTAAGCTGAGGGTTGTTGAATTACCACTTGCCGCGCGCACGTTTGATTTATCTTTGTGGGGACCAAACAAATGATTCCCATTCAAAATACTATTTTCCCTAAACCTAAACCCCTATTCCTAAACCTAACTCCTAACCCTAACTGTAACCTTAACCCTAAACCTAACCCCTAAGCCTAAACCCTAAACCCTAAGCCTAAAACAGCCTTTTTGGCGAAATGGCCCTACTTGTGCAAATTTTCCTTGTTTTACTATCCTCGTGAGGACTTCTGGTCCCCACAAGGACAGGAAAACCAAGAACACACACGCAACTCTGTTAAACGCCTCCCAGTCCGCACTACAGACATGTAAATGGAACCATTAAATAACACAGCCATGCGTATCATGAGCCATTAGCATCAGGCTGAGTGTCTGTCTACTATGTGATGTAATAGGGACACTTTAGACCTGACACCAAAATAACTGCTAATATCCCTGGCTGAGTAAAGAGACATGACCTCCATATATCTCTAGTGGACGGGGGGGAAGAGAGAGAGAGAGAGAGAGAGAGAGAGAGAGAGAGAGAGAGAGAGAGAGAGAGAGAGAGAAAGAGAGAGACACACAGAGACAGAGACCCAGAGAGAGACAGAGAGAGAGAAAGAGAGAGACAGAGAGAGACACAGAGAGAGAGAGAGAGACACAGAGAGAGAGAGAGAGAGACACACAGAGACAGAGACCTAGAGAGAGACAGAGAGAGAGACAGAGAGACAGAGAGAGAGAGAGAAAGAGAGAGACACAGAGACAGAGACCTAGAGAGAGACAGAGAGACAGAGAGAGAGAGAGACAGAGAGAGACAGAGAGAAAGGATTTTCCAGAGAAGATCCAGATCTCAGGGAATTAGACCAAAGGTCTCAATTGGTACAAAATATATAGAGTACTGCACACACTACAATTACTTAGGTTTAAAAATAAGCTCAACTAGACACCGTCATGATTCAGTGAATGAACAAAAAAAATACAGTGACCCCCCCTCATATCATTACCAAGCCCTGCAATGCCAAGAGCTGAGCAAAGAAAAGAGTCCCCTCATCCAGCTGGTCCTGAGTTCACAAAACTGTTCTACTAACACACTGAAGCCTCAGGACCAGAACATCCAATCAAGTACAACACAGTCAAAACTACATTGCTTATTGGGAAACACAAGCACAAAGCAAAATGCAGTGCTAAATCGACAGTACACCGTGGCTAACTATTTGACCATGGGTACTGATCAAAACCTTAGAAAAACCTTGACAAAAAGTACAGGCTCAGTGAGCACAGCCTTGCCATTGAGAAGGGTCGACCCAGGAAAACCTGGCTCCCTGTAGAGGAAAGGCTGTGCAACCACTGCACCACAGCAGAACCTGAGACAGAGCTGCATTTCCTGACAAAATGTCAAAAAATATAAAACATTATTATTATTAATATTATTTCCCCAAAGGTTTCAAAGACCTCTCTGGTGAGAGTAGGCTACCCGTCCTGTTGGGGGAGGACGCCAGAGAGCTGTGGGTTGGCAGCGCACTACATTGCTGCCTGCCATAAGATGAGGGACGGTGTCTGACAGACCGACCAACATGTCCTCTAATGTATGCTTAGTGTTATTGCTTAATGTGTGGTTATTTTGACCCTTGGTTATTGTTAATACTGTTGTCCCGTTGACAATTTTGATTCATATTATTTGATTGTATTTTATTTGATTCTTTTATACTAAATATCCAAAGTAAGCTTTGGCAATATGTACATTGTTACGTCATGCCAATAAAGCAAATTGAATTGAGATTGAAAGATTGAGAGAGAGAGAGAGAGAGCGAGACAAGGAACAAGAGAGAGAGGCAGAAACAGAGACGAAGAGAGAGACAAGAGGGGAGAAATAAAAAGGAGAGAGAGGAAAGAGAGAGAGACCGCAGAACAGAGGAGAGTGTGAAGGTTAAAAGGGCGACGGAGCTGATTGGTTTATGAGAGAGTCCAAGTCCTGCCGCATCCTCCCCTCTCCTGCTGCTTCATTGCCCACACAGACGCTCAGCGGTCGCGTGTGTCAGTGCGGGTGTGTGTGTGTGTGTGTGCGGGGGGGGGTGAGTGTGTGGCACACCGTTAGGAAAGGCCAGAGAGGAAGCAGTCGGTAACAGTGGTGCAATTGAGCCCCTTAGAGGCCGTCAGCCGTCCCCCGACGCTGGACCACAGGGAGAGACGGAGAGAGAGAGAGCCTCTGCTATCCCCTCCACTCACCTGTTATCAGGAGCAATTCACCCTGCTGGCCTCTCCAACACACAGCAATCATATTGCAGAGATACTGTACCCGCCGGCTGGTCTTAAACGACTATAAAGCGATACTCTGCTGTTACAAAACCAAACACGGTCATCATTTTTAAGAGTTGACTGAGAACGTCACAGGTTGAGACAAGTCTAACGCACGACGCCCAGACACTGATGTGTGGTTGAAAGCTGGAGGCAGTCGGTCAGTCAGAACATACACGTGGGAGTCAGTCACTCTGCTGCAGCAGCCAGCCAGCCAGGCAGCCAGCCAGGCAGTGACATCTTCATCTCTATTTCAGAGGCGTTACTACCTCTCTGAGTGGTGATTACAGACGGTCATAATTGAGCCATCAGGAGAAGGCACTGATGAGAGGGCGGAACCAGGGGGCTGGCTGGGCCTCTGATGGGAGATGGGAGGCAAGGGAGCCGCGCAGGCCGACGCGTGACAGCACTCCCTCGTCCTATCGGTGCGTTAGCTAACTCGCTGTAGTAGCGTGTGGGGGCTGGCGGCAGAGCAGTGACATTCACACGTGACGGCCTGTCTGTGTCTGAATGGGGCTGATGATGACAATGAGGTCGTATCGAAACAGAACACAAGTACCTCTCACTTGGACCCACACGACTCAATTTGCTGGAAAGCATTAGGAGGAGGGAGAGAGAGAGAGAGGAGAGACGAGGGAGTAGAGAGAGAGGAAATGGGGAGAGAATAGAGAATAGAAAACAGAATTAAGACTAAAGAGACAGGAAGAAGGGAATTGAAAAGCGAGAGAAAATGACACAAATAGAGAGAGACAGACAGAGACAGAGAGACAGACAGAGCGACAGACAGAGAGAGAGAGACAGTGAGACAGCGAGAGAGACAGACAGACAGACCGACAGAGAGACAGAGACAGAAAAACAGAGAGACAAACAGAGAGAGAGACAGAAACAGAGAGAGAGACAGTGAGACAGCGAGAGAGACAGAGAGACAAACAGAGAAAGAGACAGCGAGAGACTGCGAGAGACAGACAGAGAGAGAGTTAGAAAGAGAGAGCAAGAGACCGAGAGAGAGAAACAAAGAGAGACAGACAGAGAGACAGAGAGAGAGTGTGTAGTGTAGAGGTCAGTGAGGTTTGTACCTTCAGTCTGAGCAGCTCCTCCAGGTCATGAATCCTCTTTTCCACTCCTCTTCCCGACTCCACGCTGCTCACCGGGGACAACGACCTGGACCGCTGCACCGGTGCACTCTGGGGGATGTAGTCATTCAATCAGAGAGAGTGAGGCAGGGGTTCGGCTACACGCTTCAGCAGGCTTTAGCATCACATTACGGAGACAACTAGTGCTCAATTAACAGCTGCACAACGGCTGTGTGAATACCAATAACACATTGTATATGTTCATTTCACTTTTCCCTTACGTGAAGACATACAGATACACACACACACACATTCCATCTCTCCCCTCACACATCATCTCTCCCCTCACACACACATACCATCTCTCCCCTCACACACACATACCATCTCTCCCCTCACACACACATACCATCTTTCCCCTCACACACACACACATACCATCTTTCCCCTCACACACACACACATACCATCTTTCCCCTCACACACACACACACACACCATCTTTCCCCTCACACACACACACACATACCATCTCTCCCCTCACTCACACACACACACACACACACACACACACACACACACACACACACACACACACACACACCATCTCTCCCCTCACACACACACACACATACCATCTCTCCCCTCACACACACACACACATACCATCTCTCCCTCACACACACACACACACACACACATACCATCTCTCCCCTCACACACACATACCATCTCTCCCCTCACACACACATACCATCTCTCCCCTCACACACACATACCATCTCTCCCTCACACACACATACCATATCTCCCCTCACACACACATACCATCTCTCCCCTCACACACAGACACCATCTCTCCCCTCACACACACATACCATCTCTCCTCACACACACATCCCATCTCTCCTCACACACACATCCCATCTCTCCCCTCACACACACATCCCATCTCTCCCCTCACACACACATCCCATCTCTCCTCACACACACATCCCATCTCTCCCTCACACACACATACCATCTCTCCCCTCACACACACATACCATCTCTCCTCACACACACATACCATCTCTCCCCTCACACAGAGAACACAGAAAAACAAACAGGCTACTAGAGGAACAAGCAGGCATCCCTGCACACACTGCACCACACGGAGCTCCAAAGGTTTCTCCCGCCACTGGCTAATGAGTATGTTCATTTACATGTGCACTATTTCTTTGACTGTAATGACGTCCCATTAGGGGACACTAAAGGGCTGTAGATTCCAGGCTGCGTCGGGCTTCATTACCAAAAGGTGGGCAGTGGGGCCCCTTTAATTGCTCTATGAGGACCCCGAGGTTACACTTGATAGGACAACTGCCTGGTAGAAACTGCTGGGGAGAGAAAATAGAAAGCTGTTCTCTCGCTCCTCCTTGAGAACAAGAAGCACTCTACGGTCCTGCTGTGTGTGTGTGTGTGTGTGTGTGTGTGTGTCTTTTCTTTAAAAATAAATAAAGAAGCTATGGGAACAATATGCTGTTGGAATATGAAGACAGAAAGATGAGGATAGGAGCCCCTGTGGTGGGAGTGTTGAGCGGAACAGATGGCAGCTAAAATATGCAATGTGACTAAATGCGCCGATGCTTCTTTAGTCTGGAGATTAGGCGGTAGCAAGAGTTTATAGGGAGGACGGAGGGATGGCAAGTCAGCTGACCCAAAAAGGACAAAGTGACATTGAAGGGCAACCAGAGGCCTTGTGCCAACTTGATCTATTAAAGCTATACAACGGCTCTCATTTGAACCTCACCTGAGTTTACCAAACATTAGGAACACCTTCTTGATATTGAGTCTCAATTTGTCAGAGGTATGGACTCTACAAGGTGTCCAAAGCGTTCCACAGGGATGCTGGCCCATGTCGACTCCAATCCTTCCCACAGTTGTGTCAAGTCGGCTGGATGTCCTCTGGGTGGTGGACCATTCTGGATATACAAGGGAAACTGTTGAACGTGAAAAACTCAGCAGCGTTGCAGTTCTTGAAACAAACCGGTGCGTCTGGCACCTACTACCACACCCTGTTCAAAGGTGTTCAGACTCTGTGTTCAGACTCTGTGTTCAGACTCTGTGTTCAGACTGTGCCGCAGGCTACTGTTGACCGGAGTGACCCTAGTGCCACAGTGCTCTCCACCAGCAGTCCTGACTGTGGACACACAAGGCAGGTGTCAGCCCTTCTGCCATCTCTGTTCCAGCTCTGTCTTAATTACCTCTATGGTTAGTCATTAGTAGATGGATTTGCATATTACTGACGTTTTGGCTTGGCTGGCAAAGCTGTGTGTGTGAGAGTGGGGGTATAGAGTGTGTCTGTGTGTGGGGGTATAGAGTGTGTGTGGGGAGTATAGAGTGTGTGTGTGTAGGGGGTATAGATTGTGTGTATGGGGGTATAGAGTGTGTGTAGGGTGGTATAGTGTGTGTGTAGGGGGTATAGAGTGTGTGTGTAGGGGGTATAGAGTGTGTGTTGGGGATATAGAGTGTGTGTAAGGTGGTATAGAGTGTGTGTGTAGGGGTATAGAGTGTTTGTAGGGGGTATAGAGTGTGTGTAGGGGGTATAGAGTGTGTGTGTGTAGGGGGTATAGAGTGTGTGTGTGTAGGGGGTATAGAGTGTGTGTGAGTAGGGGGTATAGAGTGTGTGTGTGTAGGGTATAGAGTGTGTGTATGGGGGTATAGAGTGTGTGTAGGGGGTATAGTGTGTGTGGGGGGGGTATAGAGAGTGTGTGTAGGGGGTATAGAGTGTGTGTAGGGCGGTATAGAGTGTGTGTAGGGGGGATAGTGTGTGTGTGGGGGGTATAGAGTGTGTGTAGAGCGGTATAGAGTGTGTGTAGGGGGTATAGTGTGTGTGTGTGTGTGGGAGGTATAGAGTGTGTGTAGAGGCGGTTAGGAGTGTGTGTGTAGAGGCGGTATAGTGTGTGTGTGTGTGGGGGGGTATAGTGTGTGTGTGTAGAGGCGGTATAGAGTGTGTGTAGGGGTATAGAGTGTGTGTAGAGGCGGTATAGAGTGTGTGTAGGGGGTATAGTGTGTGTGTGTAGGGGGCATAGAGTGTGTGTAGAGGCGGTATAGAGTGTGTGTAGGGGGTATAGTGTGTGTGTGTGGGGAGGGAATAGAGTAAGTGTAGAGGCGGTATAGAGTGTGTGTAGGGGTATAGAGTGTGTGTAGGGGGTATAGTGTGTGTATGTGTGTGTGTGGGGGGGTATAGAGTGTGTGTAGGGGTGTATAGTGTGTGTGTGTGTGGGGGAGGTATAGAGTGTGTGTAGAGGCGGTATAGAGTGTGTGTAGGGGGTATAGTGTGTGTGTGTGGGGGGAGTATAGAGTGTGTGTGTATGGGGTATAGTGTGTGTGGGGTATAGAGTGTGAGTAGGCGGTATAGAGTGTGTGGAAGGGGGTATTGTGTGTGTGTGTGTGTGGGAGGTATAGTGTGGGGGGTGTATAGTGTGTGTGTGTAGGGGGTATAGTGTGTGTGTGTATGGGGGGGTGTAGAGTGTGTGTAGAGCGGTATAGAGTGTGTGTAAGGGGTATAGGGTGTGTGTGTGTGTGTGGGGGGGTATAGAGTGTGTGTAGAGGCGGTATAGAGTGTGTGTGTGTGTGGGGGTATAGAGTGTGTGTAGGGGGTATAGAGTGTGTGTAGGGGGTATAGAGTGTGTGTAGGGGTATAGTGTGTGTGTGTGTGTGGGAGGTATAGAGTGTGTGTAGAGGCGGTATAGTGTGTGTGTGTGTGGGAGGGAAAGAGTGTGTGTAGAGGCGGTATAGAGTGTGTGTGTGTGTGTGTGGGGGTATAGAGTGTGTGTAGGGGGTATAGTGTGTGTGTGTGTGGGGAGTATAGAGTGTATGTAGAGGCGGTATAGAGTGTGTGTAGGGGTATAGTGTGTGTGTGTGTGTGTGTGGGGAGGTATAGAGTGTGTGTAGGGAGCGGTATAGTGTGTGTGTAGGGCGGGATAGTGTGTGTGTGTGTGTGTGTGGGGGGTGGGTATAGAGAGTAAGTGTAGAGGCGGTATAGAGTGTGTGTAGGGGGTATAGAGAGTGTGTGTGTGTGGGGGGTATAGAGTAAGTGTAGAGGCGGTATAGAGTGTGTGTGTGTGGGAGGGTATAGAGTGTGTGTGTAGAGAGAGGTATAGAGTGTGTGTAGAGGCGGTATAGTGTGTGTGTGTGTGTGTGGGAGGTATAGAGTGTGTGTAGGGGGTATAGAGTGTGTGTAGAGGGTATAGAGTGTGTGTAGGGTGGTATAGAGTGTGTGTGTGTGTAGGGGGTATAGAGTGTGTGTAGGGGGTATAGTGTGTGTGTGTGGGGGTGGGGGTATAGAGTGTGTGTAGAGGCGGTATAGAGTGTGTGTAGGGGGTATAGTGTGTGTGTGTGTGTAGAGGCGGTATAGAGTGTGTGGAAGGGGTATAGTGTGTGTGTGTGTGTGTGTGGGGTATAGTGTGTGTGTGGGTGTGGGGGTATAGTGTGTGGGTGTGGGGGTATAGTGTGTGTGTGTAGAGCGGTATAGAGTGTGTAGAGAGAGAGAGGGGTGTAAGAGAAGTGTGTGTGTAGGGAGGTATAGAGTGTGTGTAAGGGGGTATAGGGTGTGTGTGTGTGGGAGGGGGTATAGAGTGTGTGTAGGGCGGTATAGAGTGTGTGTGTGTGTGGGGGGTATAGAGTGTGTGTAGGGGCGGTATAGAGTGTGTGTGTGGGCGGTATAGAGAGTGTGTATGTGTGTGTGTGTGTGTGTGTGTGAGGGGGTATAGAGTGTGTGTAGGGGGTATAGAGTGTGTGTAGAGGGAGTATAGAGTGTGTGTAGGGTGGTATAGAGTGTGTGTGTGTGTGTAGGGGGTATAGAGTGTGTGTAGGGGTATAGTGTGTGTGTGTGGGGGGTGGGGGTATAGAGTGTGTGTGAGCAGTATAGAGTGTGTGTAGGGGGTATAGTGTGTGTGTGTGTGTGGGAGGTAAGAGTAAGTGTAGAGGCGGTATAGAGTGTGTGTAGGGGGTATAGAGTGTGTGTAGGGGTATAGTGTGTGTGTGTGTGTGTGTGTGTGTGTGGGAGCGTATAGAGTGTGTGTAGGGGTATAGTGTGTGTGTGTGTGGGGGTATAGATAGAGTGTGTGAGGCGGTATAGAGTGTGTGTAGGAGGTATAGTGTGTGTGTGTAGGGGCGGTATAGAGTGTGTGGAAGGGTATAGTGTGTGTGTGTGTGTGGGAGGGGTATAGTGTGTGTGTGTGTGTGTGGGTGTGGGTGTGGGGGGTGTGTGTGTGTGTGAGGCGGTATAGAGTGTGTGTAGAGAGGGGTGTAGAGTGTGTGTGTGTGGGGGGTATAGAGTGTGTGTAAGGGGGTATAGAAGGGTGTGTGTGTGTGTGTGTGGGTGTGGGAGGTATAGTGTGTGTGTGTAGAGGCGGTATAGAGTGTGTGTAGAGGGGGTATAGAGTGTGTGTAGAGGCGGTATAGAGTGTGTGTGTAAGGCGGTATAGTGTGTGTGTGTGTGTGTGTGGGAGGTATAGAGTGTGTGTAGGGGGTATAGAGTGTGTGTAGGGTGGTATAGAGTGTGTGTGTGTGTGTGTAGGGGGTATAGAGAGTGTGTGTGTGTAGGGGGTATAGTGTGTGTGTGTGTGTGTGTGGGGGGGTATAGAGTGTGTGTAGGGGGTATAGTGTTGTGTGTGTGTGGAGGTATAGAGTGTGTGTAGAGGTATATAGAGTGTGTGTAGGGGGTATAGTGTGTGTGTGTGTAGAGTGTGTGGAAGAGTATAGAGTGTGTGTGGAAGGGGAGGTATAGTGTGTGTGTGTGTGGGGGGTATAGTGTGTGTGTGTGTGGGGCGGTATAGAGTGTGTGTGTAGGGGGTATAGAGTGTGTGTGTGTGTGTGAGGGGTATAGAGTGTGTGTGTAGGGGTATAGAGTGTGTGTGTGGGGGTATAGGGTGTGTGTGTGTGGGAGGGGGTATAGAGTGTGTGTGTGTGGGAGTATAGAGTGTGTGTGTAGAGTGTGTGTGTGTGGGAGGTATAGAGTGTGTGTAGGGGGTATAGAGTGTGTGTGGAGTATAGGGTGTGTAGAGGTATAGTGTGTGTGTGGAGGGGGTATAGAGTGTGTGTGTAGGGGGTATAGGGTGTGTAAGTGTGTGTGAGTGTGTGTGTGTGTAGAGAGGTATAGAGTGTGTGTAGGCAGGTATAGTGTGTGTGTGTGTGTGTGGGGGAGTATAGAGTGTGTGTAGAGGCGGTATAGAGTGTGTGTAGAGGCGGTATAGTGTGTGTGTGTGTGTGTGTGTGTGTGTGGGAGGTATAGAGTGTGTGTAGGGGGTATAGAGTGTGTGTAGGGGTGGTATAGAGTGTGTGTAGGGTGGTATAGAGTGTGTGTGTGTGTAGAGGTATAGGTGTGTAGGGGGGGTATAGTGTGTGTGTGTGTGTGTGTGTGGGGGTATAGAGTGTGTGTAGGGGGTATAGTGTTTGTGTGTGTGGGGGTATAGAGTGTGTGTGTGAGGCGGTATAGAGTGTGTGTAGGGGGTATAGTGTGTGTGTGGGGAGGGAGAGTGTGTGTAGGGGGTATAGAGAGTGTGTGTGTGGGGGGTATAGAGTGTGTGTGTGTGTGGGGGTATAGTGTGTGTAGGGGGTATAGAGTGTGTGTGTGTAGGCGGGTATAGAGTGTGTGTGTGTATATATATACAGGCAGAAACGTATTAGACCTGGCTGCAGGATATAAGAGATGAGAGGAATGTGGCACTACCCTCACTAACACTGTAGAGAGGAGATACTATGTGTGGAATGATCATATCTGATCAAGCACTAATCATAAGAGGTTTGAATTATCTTTCAGGTGTTATCAAACGATATACCCTTAATCAAAATCCAAATAAAGCTGGAGACAGAAATTCCACCTGGACTGAAATGTAAGTATTACAATATTCATGTTTGTGCTGCCAGGCACGGCACAAAAGCCGACAAAGATAGCTGGAGAACATCCATTGGCGTCACGTGTAAAAGTCCCAAAAGACAGAGCGAACAGACAGTGAAGGACTGGACAGAGGGACGCGCAGTGATCGATGAAAGGCTGTGGCTGCAGATGCTCCTCTCGTCCAGTTGGACAGCCCGCCTGCCGTCTGTCCTGCAACAGGTCCAGAGGACAGACGTGTGTATGTGTACTACGAAACGACTTGTTATGGAGGAAGACGTCGCCATCTCTTTAATGCTGGGCCAGCCGCAACTCGTGCCCGAGCCATCGACACACACACACACACACACAGCCTGAGGACAAAACAAAAAGTGCAAAGGCGTAAGGAAGATGAAGATGCGCCCTCATCTCGCCTCGACAGCTGGCTAGGGGCCACGACCTGCCCTGTGCCACACACCCCGTAATGGCTTCACAAACAAGATAGAGCGAAGAGAGCGAGAGAGAGAGAGAGAGAGAGAGAGAGTAGAGAAAGAGAGAAGATGCGTTACCAGACGGAGAGAGAGAGTGAGAGAAAAAAAGTATGTTATATCCTGAACGGTTGATGACCCCAGCCCAATGTTGGAGAGGCACTTCATGGACCCCCCTCCTCCCCATCCCCCATCTCCCTGTGAGTGGAGAGAGAGACTGGTGGGGTCACACTGTCATCAATGGAGTTCTTTATGATGGCAGCACTGTGTCATGTGTGTAGCAGCGCCAGCCAGGGCTCTCAAAGCACGACTTGTTCAGGACCCGGGTGATGTGAATGGGATATATTGTAAGCTACACACAAACACGCGCCCCCACACACACCCACAGCTATACGGGCCATTCAAAGACCCGCTCGGTGCTTTTCAGGATGCACAAAAAAGCAAAAAGGTACTAAAAGGTTTTAAAAGGGACATTAAGAAACATTAAGAGACATTAAGAGACATTAGGAGGAGCAGGGAAGAACCAGGAGAGAGTGTTGTACATAAACTAACACGCGAGACATGCTAAAGTACAGCCCCTATAATGGGTTTGACTGATATGGACTGGAGGCTGTGAAAGTGACAACAACAAAAACGGTGGGATGTGGGCAGAGCGGCTGAAGGTTGTGTGTGAACGCTGGCCAGGGCGGGAGTGTGTGTGTGTGTGTGGTTTGTGTCAGGCTCAGTACCTCCTCCCCGTCAGATCAGATAAGGTTCTAAGGCCAGGCCCCTGTCCAGGTGGAGCGGGGAAGAGAGGGCCCGACTAATGTAATTTCTGTGTCATCTCCGTAGCTGGGTGTTAACATCACACACCCAGGTGCATAACGGGAGCTCCTCTGGCAGACAGGAGCCTCGGGATAGAGACAGACTGGTACTGCTGGGACCGTTATGGTGCTGTATGCTGTACGTCCCTCTCTCTAAAGAAATGTCAATCATGTTTTGGCCTGTATTCATGTTAAAAAGCCTTAATGTAAGCAAAAGTGACACGTACAAAGTCCTTAACAATTGTGTGTCTGTGTGGCAGATCTGGAGTGTTAGCTGAAAACATATTAGTCAAAATAATGAGTGGTTGGAACTTGAACGATCCGAAGCCTAATGTGGTGAATCAGTCAGTGCCTGAGCCCCAGGCATGCATGAAACCCGCAGCACACGCCGGCCCGGGCCCAGCCAGCCACGGCGGGAGAGGTGGGGTGGAGGGAGCTGGTGGGGGGGCAGGACTACGGCTGCCAGAGAACGGATCAAATGAATCATATGATTCCCATGACTCGCAGCAACTTGCCCTTGTCTCCCCGTCTCCTACCGGACTGGGGTGAGTCTCTGAGGTGACTGGGGTAGTGTGTGTGTGTGTGTGTGTTTGCATAGTAGCTGACCCACCTGCCGTCTCCCAGTGTGTTGGCCCCTGGAGGGGCTGAGGGCCAGCGGTGTGTCTGGGGGCCCCGGGGACTCCTGTGGGACCGGGCTACAGGTTGAGGCTGGGGCCTCCTCTCCACTGGGCTCCTGATCTGGAGAGTCATACAGAGTCTGCTCCTGTAAAAAGGCCAAGCACATCCACATGATCCATCGCACTAGACCCAGATATTCAGATAAGGTGACAGAAAGAAAAACAGTATTTTACAATAGCATTACAGACTGGGACAACCCAGCAGCGGTGATAGTTGTATTTTGGGAACCAACTATTATTATTCATATATAGATAAATATTTTTAAATGGGATCTAATTAGAAATGTCCAGCTTGTAGGCCTTTATTTTGAATTTGAGAGAAGAAGAAACAACAGTCAAAAGTTCAAAGTAATCCTCAACTAAACCCTGATCCTAGACTTGAGCCCGACCTTGTACCTGTGTACCTCGGCCTGATGGTTACACGGTAAACATCCAGACGCATGTAAGCTGGGAACTGGAAGCTCCAACGAGGAGGAGGGGACAGCTGTCTAAACTCAACTCCAGGCGTGAGAGACGTTCCCTATCGAGGACCCATCTATTTATCACCTACCTACCAACCCAGTCAATTAACGCTCCCCGACACACCACGGCAACCCGGCACACATCCCCCCCCCACCCCACACACCACAGGACCACCGAAACAAAGCAGGGAGACAAGGGCGAACGGGAGTATCTGTGAGCGTGTGCAGGAGGCCAGGCCCCACGGCTGCCCAGAGAGGATGATGGATGGACAGACGCCACTGGCCAGATTGTCCCCTTAGTGTGATGGGAGAGGGAGGGGAGGAAGGGGGGTTCAGACGTATTATTGGGGTGAGAAGTGTGACATTGAGAAACATGTTCATAATATAGACATTTAGAGAAGCCCATCTATACAGATGCTTGTTTATTCAATGTGTTTGTACTGGTCACTGTTCCTATTCAAATAACAAAATATGCATACGCTGTAGCCCCAACTTCGTTGCCAGT
Source organism: Brachymystax lenok tsinlingensis (assembly GCA_030435695.1). Lineage (NCBI taxonomy): Eukaryota > Metazoa > Chordata > Actinopteri > Salmoniformes > Salmonidae > Brachymystax > Brachymystax lenok. The sequence goes on along the minus strand of CM059810.1, from coordinate 19,656,807 downwards.
ACTTCTAGAAGAGTACAAGGTAAGCTGTAACTGTAGCTACTGTAACATCAATACTTCCTGTTACTTAACAGGGTACTGTAATCCAATTCTTTATGCTACCTCAAAGAAAGCCTTATCTTGTCTCCACTTTTCTCCTCGTCATGTGTTTTACCTCACAGGGCCAGAGTGTGTGTGTGTGTGTGTGTGTGTGTGTGTGTGTGTGTGTGTGTGTGTGGGTGTGTGTGTGTGCGGGGAGATAAGGACAGTCCTCTGGGGCAGTGGTTTATATGCAGAGCCTGCCTGGGCTTTCTTTCTCATACACAATTAATGATGAGGAACATGGCCTTAACCTAACAGGCAGGTGGAACACACACACACACACACACACACACACACACACACACACACACAAAGCCTTAAACATATGCAACCATACTGTGCGTTGCCACCTCTCCCCTCATCCTTGACGACCCTATAGAAAAAGGTGAGCAGTAAATAATGCATATACCTACCACTTCCTTCTACACCAGGCGCTAACACACACGCCACCTTCCATGATAGCGTAGAATTACCGCCGACTGACAGGTAGGGCCTTGGCACCAGTGTGTGTGTGTGTGTGTGTGTGTGTGTGTGTGTGTGTGTGTTTTCTAGGATCCCAGGTAATGAAAGAAACACCAGCGCTGTCATCACCTCTCGATGTTTCCTGATCCCATCATCAGGAGTAGCAGCCTTGTTGCGAGTCGCCTGGCATCTGGGTGTGACCTTGTTAACTGTCGGGGTAATTCACTTTAACCAACGGGGAGAGGGGATGATAAATTATTAGCGGTGGAAGGTTTTGTTCACATTTTATTAAATTGGCCTGTCAGAAGGGGTCGGCCAAATTATCTGGGGCCTCGTTTATTGGAGGCTGGCCATATTGCTACATCTGTTACAATTATTTATAATTTCTAGCTCAGTCGGACGGAGGAAAAAGAAGAACAACCAACCAGAGTTTTTTCGGTCGGCATCGGCCACGTAAAGCAATTTACAAATTATCTGATGAGGGACTGTTTTAGTTCTTTCCTCCCTCGTTTTCGAAGCCAAAGCAGAGGAGAACGGGGGAGGGAGGGATGAGAGGAGGAGGGAGGGGAGGGGGAGAGAGGGGAAAAAAAGAAAAAGCGCGAGAGAGAGAGGCGCTGTAATTACCGAACACGATTAGGTTCTTCTGGGAACTTATCTGGCGCTCGTGGCCCTGTTAAGATGCGGCAGGAACATATGGAGGAGGCTTGTGATTGTGCTCCCTGAAGCTCGTGACCCGTCTGCTGCTGAGCCCTTCAGCTGAATTTAAATGAGCAGTGCCATGGCTAATGTTCTACACATGCACCATTTATGCCACAAAACAAATCTGATCACTGTTAATTATAGAGCAGCTATAACCAGGGCAGGCCCAACCTCACATCTGTGGCAACGCCGGGGTCTCTCTGCCTGTGTCTCCGATGCTCTTGGAGAGGTAGGCTAGGGTAACGCATGGACGGGACGGGGCAGGGGGTTGGGGTGGAGTTGGGGGTACTGGAGGGCGCATGGGGGTGTGTTTGTGTAACCCCCCAGTTCAGATGCAGTGGGCTGTGTTAGTCTGTGTGTGTGTGTGTGTGTGTGTGTGTGTGTGTGTGTGTGTGTGTAGTGCTGCTGGGTCCTCCCACACAGTCTGTCTGACCTGTGTGCCTGCAGCACATGGCTGTGGTTGGTTAATGAGGAGAGCTGCAGTACACAGGTCTCCCTTCTAATGAGACCACTTGAGCTATTAAAATCACAACACCGGAGTCCATGTTGAGTCCATGTCATTACTGTCTCAGGTCTAATATATGGGCTCTCATCTGCTGCCAGACAGAGAGCCCTGACACTGGGTGGTTCACTTGGTAAGAGCGTGGCACTAGCAACGCCAGGGTCGTGGGTTTGATTCCCACGGGGGTCGCACACACAGTACAAATAAATCCATTATGACACAAAGAATGAAGTCTAAGTCGTTAAATTATGGAGAATCTGAGAAAATGGAAAAACATGGCTCTATTTAAATGAAGGTAGCTTTACCGTAGGTTGCAACAAAATGGCTTTCCCTCTATTGCTCTGCCTTCCATTAGGCTACACTTTCCACTTTCTATCCATTTTTGGGGTGTTTCCAACCCAACATCACGGCTTCTTCTTCCATCAATCTGCTTTTGTAGCGTTACGATTTCATAGATCCCATCTGAGAACCAACTACTAACGCTTTGCCCTCTGAGCCTCTGTCCACCATCACTAACCATCTAAACATTCAAATAACACACAACTTCCATTCTTCACTAGGTCTACAACTCCACAGGATCCGGGGGGTATGTCATGCATGTATGGTGATGATGAGGATGCTGATCCAACGAAGCACCTCTCCTCATCCAAACCTGACCCTGGCGGAGCAGAACGGCGGGCGAGTGGGGAGTGATACTTGAATTATACATCTGACAGACAGCGCCTGATTCACGAACACTGAACATGGAATAGATGGAGGCAGATGTTATAGGAAGAGCCCTGGCTGTATAGCTGAGGGAAAACTTGTATTTAGCGAGAAGAATATAGGAGAATAAGAAAAGAGAAAAAGTGTTGTTACCATGAGTACTGGCTCTCAAAGTTTCATTTAGCAGTTCATTATGTTTGCGCCGGTCTATGTGTTGATGTGGTACAGTCACACGTACTAGGACCCTCCTAAAGGATGCAAGGCAAACTAGTACCCTATTCCCTTTAGAGTGGCAACAAGTAGTGTACTATATGAGAATAGGGGGCCGAGTTCCAAGTTGACGAAAAGGACAATAGGTGTCCTCCTAAAATCCCCAACTTCATTGGACTGACTGAGAGCCTCATCTTCACACCTCTTTCATTTCCAACGCTGATGAGTGAGCTCTGCTTTGAACGGCTGCCCACACAATTAAGAAGTCACCGTTCATTTAGATGGCTGTCCAGAAAAGCCAGAGGTCTGCTACGTATTCTAATGTGGGTTCTACTAATCACTGCTTTACTGTTGCCAGCCAGAGAAACAGTCGCTGGCTACCCTGTGTGCAATGCAGTGACAGTATGGGCTGATTGGGCTACGGCTAGAAAACTCTGCTGGTGGACACTGATCACTTGTGGGGGTTTCCCCAGTCTCCTTGGTTGCGGGGGCAGCTGCCAATCTGGCAACCGATCGATCCAACCTGGCAACCCATCCTCCAGGCTGGTGTGTGGCTGAGCTCAGTCACCTGGGCTGCTGGGTGGTCAGACCACAGCCAGGACCTTCAGGCTGAATAGAAGAACAGGGCACAGGGCCATCTTCTAGACTCTATGGAGACCTGTCTCGGTCTGTCTGCCGTGTACTCACTGACTCACATAAAAGGCACAAAGGCATCCAACTATCTAGACGAATGGCTAGCAAGGAACTAGCAAAGCTCGTTGTGAGGAACTCTCACAAGGACACAACTACGGTACAAGAGGATGTTTTAGTAGGATCACTGGCCATTTCCTCAATCAAAAGGAGAGAATAATATGTCGCCTACTTCCCTCTTGTCAACTCCAAATCATTAACACAACTTTTCTGCATTCTGCATTCCAGTACAAGTGTGTAGATGAAGGTACCAGAGGTACTACAGTGGCTATAGAAACTAGACAAGACTGAAGTCAAGATTGACATAGTCTGACTACTAGGCAGACTGATTCCTATTCAGACTTGATCAGCTTCAGTCTAAGTCGCGGAGGCAGCATTGAGTGGGCTGTAAGGCGTTAACTCCACTTCAGACATGGAGACAGAAGACCGGCAGTAGTTCTCTAGCCGAGCATGGCAACGTAACACACTATGGGTGTTTTTTCACCTTCTGCACTCCCTCCCTCCTCCCTTCCTCTCCCTCCCGCCCTCTGAGAAAGTAGTGTTCAAAGCCGTCGCTCTTCCCTCTCTTTCCCCGTATTCAAATGAGCGCGGCGCTAGCTACGTCCCCCCCCGCCCGGCGCTCCCCCAGCGATCGGCACTTTGATCATCTCCAACAGGTAACTTCCAAACATTTCAAATTAAAATACATCTCCGGCTAACACCCGGTGCATTAGAAATTAACAGGTGTTCGGCGAGAGGAAGTCGTTATGGAATTTGCTATTACGCTGGAATACACACGCGCCCTGTCAGTGCAATTATAGCCTGGGAAACGGAGAAGCCTCTCCCTCCTGACTGTCTGCGATACCTTGGGACGATAATCTGATCTGTTCACTTTGATGTCAGTAGGTAAGGAAAGTTAAGAGACAAAGCAGCCCAGGCGCTGGGCTTCATGTGCTCTGGGTAAACACAATTTAATATTGATTCCACGCATCGGTTTTTATGCATAAGGATGCCCGAAAAATATGTGATCTGAGTTTCTTATGATGGAGGATGGATGGATGGATGCTAACTGGGGTGGAAGACTGAGAGACAGGGGTGTCTGCCTTGTATTGGCAGTGTCAGAAAGAACACACACGCACAGACTTGTAGCACACACACGCGCGCAAAAACACTCAAGTTAGAAACATGCATGGACACACACTACACACGCGCCTGGAACGCGGCTCCTCTAGAACGTAGTATTAATTACTGAGGTAACACTGCATAGATGTACTTAATTGCTCGCTAATTGATCCATTTATATTTCAACACTCGTTCGGCTGAAATAACAGGGTTAAGTGAGACAGAGCCAATTGTAACTCACTTAACATTTGCACTGATATCTTTTGACTTCCTGTCCGGGGCGATGCTATCTGGAGGATTACCACCCGTCAAATTAGACAAACACAATCAATATGGAAAGCAGCGAATAGCAAACCGTTCTGCACGGCGTACCACTACTCAGATCAGGAGCTGTACGCATGACATATCCCCGAGTAGGAGTGCTGATCTAGGATCAGTTTTACCTTTCGAACATGAATCAATAAGATTACAGGGCCAGGGTGGACCTGATCCTAGGTCAGCAATACGACAGCCTGATATAGTCTTGCTACTGTTGTGGATCTATGGACTGTGACTGACCATGTGTGGTCTAACCAATAGGGAGGATGACTGATAAACGCATCATTAAAATATATTAAGCGCCACTTTGCTTGATGGAGCTGGACAGACAGACAAGACACCCTCTTGTTACTCTCTACCCTCTGGGTGTGAGTTGAGATAGGGGGAGAGCTGACCCCATCACTACTCAACACCATTACCCATCTCCAATTAAACCTGGGCCTCCACAGACAGAGGGGAACGGCAAAATGGATGACAGACAGAGGGGAACCACAGACAGACAGAGGGGAACCACAGACAGACAGAGGGGAACCACAGACAGACAGAGGGGAACCACAGACGGAGGGGAACGGCAAAATGGATGCTGCTTCTATGATTCTATCACTGGAAGATGATTTTCAATTGAGTCCCAGTCGAGAGAGAGAGAGAGAGGGGAGAGAGAGAGAGAGAGAGAGAGAGAGAGAGAGAGTGTGAGAGAGAGGGGGAGAGTGTGAGAGAGAGAGAGAGAGAGAGAGAGAGAGAGAGAGAGAGAGAGAGAGAGAGAGGGCTGACATTGGGCTTGAACAGAAATGGGACATGATATCAAGCCAAGCGCCTGATGAGCGTCTCTCTGTCTCTAAAGACCACCCCCACAATGGGCTATGGTGGGCATATCACCACCCACACACTCCTGCCAGGCAGGACAATAATTACACACTGGTTGAGTGTCAGGAGGGTCGGACGTTAGATGTATGTCTATATCAAGGGTGGTGTAAGTGCTGGACCATTATAAACAGCTTAGACGTGACATGGGTCATAACAAACATTCATTATTTCATCAGGCAGTACTTAACGTGTGAAAGTGCATGCAGTGGCGTGCATAAACACACACACACACACAGATCTGTCTGCATGTCTGCAATGAAAAACTTCTGAAGTAGACAATATGGCCACTCAGTTCACTGCCTCTGGCTGTACAGCAGTCTCAATATAATCCCGGAGATAGGAAAAGTGTGACGCAAAATGCCTTCAACTTGCCTCTAGCTCAAACCTCAGACAGCTCACCTCAAAGTGGTTAGAGTTGGTCTGCCTGGCTGGGGGACCGGCTGGGGCCATGGTCTGTGGAAGCTGCTGCTGGTTGTGTGTCTGCTGTTGTTGTTGTTGCTGTAGCCGGCCTTGGAGCTGCACAATCTGCTGTTCCTTCTGGCCCAGCTGGGTTGTCAGGGCGACGTGACTCTGGTCGGAGCCGGCCCCTGGTTGGATTGGAGCGCCTGGTAACATATTGTAGAGCTGTGGCCACAAGTGGAAGAGAGGGAGAGAAATAAGAAACACTCATCACATTGGACAGAGAGTCGTGACAACGATTGTTCTCCTATTTCCATAGAGAAGACGAGAGGACAGATGCTATGATCATCTGGAGGGAGGGAGAGAGAGAAGGAAAAAGGGGGTGAAGGAGAAAGTGGGAGAGTAGTGGAAAGTGTAAAACCCCTGACTGGACCGATTTTCTAGTCATCTTTGTCCCACCACCTCTCCACACAGAAACTCCTGTTACAGACAGGGCTTACAGTGAGTGGCTTGGCAACCATGAGATCGGCACAACGTTGAACATCTGAAGAGAGAATAATTTACTGCCTCACTGTAATGCCGCTGTAAAGACAACACATTGTCAGCTTGCCTTATGGTGATGTGGTTTTGGGAAGGTGGTGATGTGGTTTTGGAGGGGGGTGGTGATGTGGTTTTGGGGGTGGTGATGTGGTTTTGGGGGGTGGTGATGTGGTTTTGGGAAGGTGGTGATGTGGTTATGGAAAGGTTGTGATGTGGTTTTGGGGGTGGTGATGTGGTTATGGAAAGGTGGTGATGTGGTTATGGGAAGGTTGTGATGTGGTTTTGGGGGGTGGTGATGTGGTTTTGGTGGGTGGTGATGTGGTTATGGGGAGGTGGTGATGTGGTTTTTAATAATTTCATGGTGATTTTACTGATAGGAGCTGGTGTCTCGGGTGTGGTCATGTTTGTTAGAGTGTTAGGGGGACTGGTTGAGTGTGATGTCATGTGGTTGTGTACGGTTGAGTGTGATGTCGTGTGGTAGTGTACGGTTGAGTGTGATGTCGTGTGGTTGTGTACGGTTGAGTGTGATGTCGTGTGGTGGTGTGCGGTTGAGTGTGATGTCGTGTGGTGGTGTGCGGTTGAGTGTGATGTCGTGTGGTGGTGTCACGGTTGAGTGTGATGTCGTGTGGTTGTGTACGGTTGAGTGTGATGTCGTGTGGTAGTGTACGGTTGAGTGTGATGTCGTGTGGTGGTGTACGGTTGAGTGTGATGTCGTGTGGTGGTGTACGGTTGAGTGTGATGTCGTGTGGTGGTGTGCGGTTGAGTGTGATGTCGTGGTGGTAGTGTACGGTTGAGTGTGATGTCGTGTGGTGGTGTGCGGTTGAGTGTGATGTCGTGTGGTGGTGTACGGTTGAGTGTGATGTCGTGTGGTGGTGTACGGTTGAGTGTGATGTCGTGTGGTGGTGTGCGGTTGAGTGTGATGTCGTGTGGTGGTGTGCGGTTGAGTGTGATGTCGTGTGGTGGTGTGCGGTTGAGTGTGATGTCGTGTGGTGGTGTGCGGTTGAGTGTGATGTCGTGTGGTGGTGTACGGTTGAGTGTGATGTCGTGTGGTGGTGTACGGTTGAGTGTGATGTCGTGTGGTGGTGTACGGTTGAGTGTGATGTCGTGTGGTGGTGTACGGTTGAGTGTGATGTCGTGTGGTGGTGTGCGGTTGAGTGTGATGTCGTGTGGTGGTGTGCGGTTGAGTGTGATGTCGTGTGGTGGTGTCACGGTTGAGTGTGATGTCGTGTGGTGGTGTACGGTTGAGTGTGATGTCGTGTGGTGGTGTACGGTTGAGTGTGATGTCGTGTGGTGGTGTACGGTTGAGTGTGATGTCGTGTGGTGGTGTACGGTTGAGTGTGATGTCGTGTGGTGGTGTACGGTTGAGTGTGATGTCGTGTGGTAGTGTACGGTTGAGTGTGATGTCGTGTGGTGGTGTACGGTTGAGTGTGATGTCGTGTGGTGGTGTACGGTTGAGTGTGATGTCGTGTGGTGGTGTACGGTTGAGTGTGATGTCGTGTGGTGGTGTACGGTTGAGTGTGATGTCGTGTGGTGGTGTACGGTTGAGTGTGATGTCGTGTGGTAGTGTCACGGTTGAGTGTGATGTCGTGTGGTAGTGTTCGGTTGAGTGTGATGTCGTGTGGTAGTGTACGGTTGAGTGTGATGTCGTGTGGTAGTGTACGGTTGAGTGTGATGTCGTGTGGTAGTGTACGGTTGAGTGTGATGTCGTGTGGTAGTGTACGGTTGAGTGTGATGTCGTGTGGTAGTGTACGGTTGAGTGTGATGTCGTGTGGTAGTGTACGGTTGAGTGTGATGTCGTGTGGTAGTGTACGGTTGAGTGTGATGTCGTGTGGTAGTGTACGGTTGAGTGTGATGTCGTGTGGTAGTGTACGGTTGAGTGTGATGTCGTGTGGTGGTGTACGGTTGAGTGTGATGTCGTGTGGTGGTGTACGGTTGAGTGTGATGTCGTGGTGGTGTACGGTTGAGTGTGATGTCGTGTGGTAGTGTGCGGTTGAGTGTGATGTCTGGTGTGTGTTGAGTGTGATGTCGTGTGTGGTGTAGTGTGTGTTAGTACTGTGTGTGGGTTAGTGTGTGTTAGTGTGTGTTAATGTGTAGTAGTGTGTGTTAGTACTGTGTGGTATTGGTATTTGTGTTAGTACTGTGTGCTATGGGTAGTGTGTGTTAGTACTGTGTGCTATGGGTAGTGTGTGTTAGTACTGTGTGCTATGAGTAGTGTGTGTTAGTACTGTGTGCTATGAGTAGTGTGTGTTAGTACTGTGTGCTATGGGTAGTGTGTGTTAGTACTGTGTGCTATGGGTAGAGTGTGTTAGTACTGTGTGCTATGAGTAGTGTGTGTTAGTACTGTGTGCTATGGGTAGTGTGTGTTAGTACTGTGTGCTATGGGTAGTGTGTGTTAGTACTGTGTGCTATGAGTAGTGTGTGTTAGTACTGTGTGCTATGGGTAGTGTGTGTTAGTACTGTGTGCTATGAGTAGTGTGTGTTAGTACTGTGTGCTATGGGTAGTGTGTGTTAGTACTGTGTGCTATGGGTAGTGTGTGTTAGTACTGTGTGCTATGGGTAGTGTGTGTTAGTACCGTAGTGTACTTTAGTGCTGTGTGTTAGTACTGTGTGCTATGGGTAGTGTGTTAGTACTGTGTGCTATGAGTAGTGTGTGTTAGTACTGTGTGCTATGGGTAGTGTGTGTTAGTACTGTGTGCTATGAGTAGTGTGTGTTAGTACTGTGTGCTATGGGTAGTGTGTGTTAGTACTGTGTGCTATGGGTAGTGTGTGTTAGTACTGTGTGCTATGAGTAGTGTGTGTTAGTACTGTGTGCTATGGGTAGTGTGTGTTAGTACTGTGTGCTATGGGTAGTGTGTGTTAGTACTGTGTGCTATGGAGTGTGTGTTAGTACCAGGCATGTAGGGAGTAGTGTGTGTTAGTACTGTGTGCTATGGGTAGTGTGTGTTAGTACTGTGTGCTATGAGTAGTGTGTGTTAGTACTGTGTGCTATGGGTAGTGTGTGTTAGTACTGTGTGCTATGGGTAGTGTGTGTTAGTACTGTGTGCTATGGGTAGTGTGTTAGTACTGTGTGCTATGGGTAGTGTGTGTTAGTACTGTGTGCTATGGGTAGTGTGTGTTAGTACTGTGTGCTATGGGTAGTGTGTGTTAGTACTGTGTGCTATGGGTAGTGTGTGTTAGTACTGTGTGCTATGGGTAGTGTGTGTTAGTACTGTGTGCTATGGGTAGTGTGTGTTAGTACTGTGTGCTATGAGTAGTGTGTGTTAGTACTGTGTGCTATGAGTAGTGTGTGTTAGTACTGTGTGCTATGGGTAGTGTGTTGTACTGTGTGAAATGTGTGTTAGTACTGTGTGCTATGGGTAGTGTGTTAGTACTGTGTGCTATGGGTAGTGTGTGTTAGTACTGTGTGCTATGGGTAGTGTGTGTTAGTACTGTGTGCTATGGAGTAGTGTGTGTTAGTACTGTGTGCTATGGGTAGTGTGTGTTAGTACTGTGTGCTATGGGTAGTGTGTGTTAGTACTGTGTGTTAGTAGTGTGTGGTATGGGTCTGCAGTGTGATCCTCTTCCTGGTTACAGAGGACTCTGGGTATTGTAGTGTAAATGAATAGGGTGGTAATATACAGTATAGTTAGTTACCTTCTTATAAGAGGTGGTGTCTGCAGTGTGAGCCTCCTCCTGGTTACAGAGGACTCTGGGTATTGTAGTGTAAATGAATAGGGTGGTAATATACAGTATAGTTAGTTACCTTCTGATAAGAGGTGGTGTCTGCAGTGTGAGCCTCCTCCTGGTTACAGAGGACTCTGGGTATTGTAGTGTAAATGAATAGGGTGGTAATATACAGTATAGTTAGTTACCTTCTGATAAGAGGTGGTGTCTGCAGTGTGAGCCTCCTCCTGGTTGCGTAAGACTGTCTGTGTGTCCAGGTTGAGTCCCTCTAGCTGCTGGATGAGCTGGGCCTGCTCTGCAGCATGTTCACTACTCTGTCTGTACAGCGCCTGCACCTCCTGCAGCTCACGCCTGCGTAGAAACACACACGCACACACACACACACACACACAAAGCAACATCAAATACCTACTATACAAACATATTCTAAATATAAATAATTCTAGACATATCTGTGGCGTAATGATTCAATCACTTATAACACACAGAGCGTTTCCCTGAGCCGGATGTGACTGGCTGACGTCTCTCAGCGACGCCAAGACACAGAGTAGTTAAAAAAGGTGAGATTACCCGCAAAGGCTCCTGGGTTTTCAGAGTTTTTATCATATTGACTAAAGCTTAGCCAAAGCCTGTGCCATTTCCCCTCCTCTCTCCCGACTCTGCCTCTCCAAAGCACATCTGGTATGCAGGGCTTATCAACTGGCTCTAGATGAGGATGTGTGTGTCGCCTCAGAGCCTCAGGGTGGAGAGACAGATAGAGCCCCTCGCACACACTGAGCAGTTGTGCACACACACACACACACTACTCTAAACGCTTTGACTGAGACTGTAGTGGATAATGAAAGCCACATAAAAGTAAACCTAATTTAGCAAGAGTATAAATTGATATGGGACATCTTTTCATTGAGGGTCATTTCACCGTGCAATTTATACTCGGAAAGGTAAACAAAAACAAGATGACAGACCAAATTGAATGCACGAGAAATATTGCCCGTGACATTTACTACATTGTGCATTGGTATCCATGACGAGGCCAAAGCACAGATGTCACGGCACATCTCACAGCAGTTCACATGTACTTTTAATGCAAGGTGTCCGAGACCGACCTGAAAGACGTCCGTCACACACAATGTCTTTTCACAATGTTTTATTATCTGACCCGAGTTGGGCGACGTGTTGGTCCCTCTGTGCCACCTCCTTCTGCCTGGAGGAGAGGAGGTCTGCCAGGCTGCTGCACTGGCCCCGAAGGTCTGCCACCTGCCGCTGGGCATCGCTCAGATCACCCTCCATCTCCTGCCATGGCGGAGGGCAAGAAGAAGACAATCAATTTAATCAATCAAATGTACTCATGTCTTTTCACAGCAACAGTCGTCACAAAAACATGCAGTAAAGTCTACAGACCACAGGTGTCAAACTCATTCCACGGAGGACCGAGTGTCTGCGGGTTTTCGCTCCTCCCCTGTACTTGATTAAGGAATTAAGGTCGCTGAATAGTAAGGAACTCCCCTCACCTGGTTGTCTAGGTCTTCACTGAAAGGGAAAAAAACTAAAGCCGGCAGACACTAGGCCCTCCGTGGAATGAGTTTGACAGCCCTGGTCTAGAGGAAGCGTTCTGTTTTGTGTTTGTTCAACAAATGACTATGAACTTTTGTAATTCCTCAGTGGATTTGGTAAAGGCTCGGCGTTCCTGTTCCCAAATGAGTTTCAGAACGCCGTAAGTGTGCTAATACAAAAGTCCACGCCAAAACAACGGCCAGGGGCCAGGACACAGCGTACGCCCCGCCTCTGCCCCTGACCCAGTCCTCTACCACGTTACGTGTCGATGTTGTGTTGCCGGACTCCACTAATGGCCAAACAAATGTTACCACTAAGAGCCGGAGAGATAAGAGGTCTGCCAGTGTCTGAGCACTGAGGGTCATCTTAAAAAAGGTTCACAACAGACTCTCTCCTTTTAACGAGGCTACAATTACAGCGGGGCAGACCCGGCCGCCTGGCATCAAACACACAGGGGGCATCGGGACAAGCCTGACTGTAATTAAAAACAGCTTCAATCACCCGACGCTGGTGAAATTAAACGCCCGCAATTTAATGGCAGCAAAGCATTTTGCAACGTGAAAGATGCCGCTAAGGATGGAGAGAGAACACGACACGTACATCAACTAAATCAGCGCATAGTTGTGACTTCTTGTAACTTTTTAAATGTTCTATTCTTGAACAGACGTATCGTTATAAATTGGTGTGGAATCCTTGTGCATTCCATGTGTTCCATCCATATCTCAGAGTTGGTATTAAAGCCTGACCAGGAGCTGAGCCAGGTGAGTGTCTGTCTGTGTCTGGTGATGTGATTGATGTGCATAGTGGAGTTGTTACTAGGGTCTGGCCCTGTCATAATTACACCCTGGCCCTGACTTATTCAAAGCCCTCTCCCTCACTCCCTGTCTCTCTCTCTGGCTGTCTCTCTCTCTGTATGCCCGTCTCTCTGTCTGCCTTTGTCTCTCTCTCTGTCAGCCTGTGTGTCCCTCTCTCTGTCAGCCTGTGTGTCTCTCTGTCTGTCTGTCTGTCTGTCTGCCTGCCTGCGTCTCTCTCTCTCTCTCTCTCTGGCTGCCTGTGTCTCTCTCTCTCTGCCTGCCTGTGTCTCTCTCTGTCTCTCTGCCTGTGTCTCTCTATCTCTCTGTCTGTCTCTAGCTCAGGCACTTGACTGGATGAGCGCTGATGAGAAATGACTGTTGGCTCGTACTGAGGAGAGTTGTGCTGTGTGCGTCAGCGGAGTGCGTCTGTCTGTGCGTGCAATGCGTGTTCGAGCCTCTGTGCTGTGTGCGTCCACGGAGCCCCCCTCCCCCCAAACTTTACTATTGATGGGCAGTTGTGTTCTGTTCCAAGAGGGGAGTGGGAAGGGTAGTGGTGGTAGTGGCAGTCTCCTGTGGGTTGACACTGATTGGTTGTCTGACTGTTTGAGCAACATGTGTCCAACGTGCTGCTGTGGTGATTCTTTTGTTGCGAGGCTGATTAGAGTGAGAGAGTCAAGTCGATCCATTATAATGAGGAGGGAGAGATGCATATCAGTCATTCTGCTAATAAGCTACACGAATAAGGAGAGGGCTGAAACACTACAGTCGTCCAGCGATCACATCGGGGGACTTGGTCGGCGCTCGGATTCTTTTTTTCCACACCAGACGAGACTTGGGTCCAAAGTGTTAAAAGTAATTATTTCTCCCACCCTCGGAACAGGGCCATCAATATTTAAAATGTGTGCTTTGAGAGAGGAATTATTTGACATTCATATATTGAGGAGGGAGAAAGGAAGTTCAAGGTGTGTAGAAGAAAAGGAACCCTTCCTGTGTGTGTGTGTGTGTGTGTGTGTGTGTGCCGCTCATGGGTTGGTCCCCGGTTCCCCCCTCCACATGGCATCTCTCTGTGTGTTACCTTGACTTTGGCGTCCGCGGCGGCCCTCTCCTCTCCGTGCCTCCTCTCCTGCCTCTGTGCCTGCTCCAGGTCGCCTCGCAGGGCAGAGCAGCAGGACTCTAATCCTTCCTTCTCCTCCTCCAGGGCCTCTTCTCTCCTCCTCCTCTCCTCCTTCACATCCTGAACCAAGAAGAGGGGGGGCAGGAGTCACAGGGCCAGATAAACAACACGATGAAGCGACGGATGAAGAGAGGGAGAGAAGGAGAGAGAGAGGGAAAGAGAGAGGAGAAAAAAAGTAGCATGGGGTTTTGAGGAGGATGAGATGGGATGAATATGTAGAATGTAAAGTCAGCGCTGTTCTGTGTTTGGTTGGGGCCTCCGCTGCTCAGCTCCACTGTGGCCCCCCTCCCCCCCCATGTGGCCCTCATGCATGTCTGATTGACAAGGTCACCTGTGCTGTGAGGCTGTGAGGGCCGGGCGAACTGTGAGGCAGGTAACAGGGGCCACGCAGCTTCTCCCTTTAATGACAGGCCTCCTAATGAGAACACACTTCGCTACAACATCCATTACATCTGATCCCAGCCTCCTTTGATGCTTCCCCCGCTCTAGGAGTTGGACTTTCGGTTTTATTTTATCAGCGAGGCCCCGCAATGCAAAGACGCATCCGTGGACCTCGAGATCGCTCCTTTATTAATGAATCATAGCCAGGGTCCCATCAGGGCCGTAATTAGGGATAAGCCACATCATCACACGAACGCCTTGCTTTCACTCCCTCCATGGTCGATCATTAAGTATTTATCTATAGGCAAGTTATCGACCTCTCTCCCTCGCTATCTCTGGCTTTTCAGCATTCTCTGTCTGCTCAAGCGCCTCAGTTTGGAGACATGTCAGAGAGAGAGAGAGAGAGATGAACCAATGAGAGAGAGAGAGAGAGAGAGAGAGAGAGAGAGAGAGAGAGAGAGAGAGAGAGAGAGATGAACCAATGAGAGAGAGAGAGAGAGAGAGAGAGAGAGAGAGAGAGAGAGAGAGAGAGAGAGATGAACCAATGAGAGAGAGAGAAAGAGAGATAAAGAGAGATAAAGAGATGAACCGGTGAGAGAGAGAGATCTGGCCCGCTCCAGAGCGAGGAAAAACACATAGTTCGTGTTTCTTTTCCTCCCCCTGCCTCTCTAAGTGATTTTGAGGCCTCAGGCTACAGTACAGCCTTGGGGGACACGTCCTGTTTGGTGTCACAGTGAAAAGACTAGCAGTGCCTACAAGGAGCCAGAGCGCAGAGGCTTCAAAGCTCAAAGCGGAGGAGGCAGGCAGGCGGGTGCCACTGGAAATTTGTTCCAAACCTTAAGTTCTTGACTCTTATTCCCCAGCTTGCAGCGCAGGGCTGCCAGCTCCTTCTTCACAAGGCCTCTGTCCTCATCCACAGCAATCTTCCTCTGGACCAGGTTGGTGATCTCCTGCTGCTGCCCTGTCACTCTCTGTTTCAGCCAACGGAGGGAGTGGGGAGAGGGAGAGGGAGAGGGAGAGAGAGAGAGATTGAGAGAGAGGATTATAGATGGAAAGAGAGAAAAAGAGAGAGATAGATGGAGAGAGAGAGAGAGATGTGGAAGCATAGAGAGAGAAAGAAAGCTAGATGGAAAGACAGAGAGAGAGAGAGAGAGAGAGAGAGAGAGAGAGAGAGAGAGAGAGAGAGAGAGAGAGAGAGAGAGAGAGAGAGAGAGAGAGAGAGAGAGAGAGAGAGACAACATTAGTCATCTACAGTAATCTTGGGCAATGGGAGGGAATAAACTGTTCATGGATTGTGGAAGGAAGTAGGCATTACAGCAACTACAGGGGTCCCATTTTGGATCAATCAGAGGCTCCAATTGACAGAGAGGGGGACATTTAGTATGAGCCCCTTTAATCAAATGGCCACTAGTGAGGAAGACACAGTTGGATCTCATGTGAGGTCTAATCTACTCCACATCTAACCACTCTATCCAACTCGTCTTCTGTCTCAGTTCGGTTCAGATCGGGCAGATACTGACAAGGCCTGTGACCGGTCCAGCACCGTCCTTCTAACCCCTGATCTCAGAACAGGTGCTGAAGGAGACCCTTCACAAGGCCTCGCTTTCATAATACTGGCCTCAGTACACCTCCGTAACACATGAGCCAACTCATCTACTGTAGGCCGCACACTACTGTATGTGCTAACCTCACCACTTACAATGTTACACAATGAGCCAATTATATAGAATAAGAGCACTCTAATACTGTCTAATAGGTCTAGGCCTGTATAGAATAATGAACTACTGCTCTGTACATTTACAATACAGTTACCCTGATAGCCTAATCAAAACCATGCTTCTCATCTTTACTAACAAACTACAACAAAGGAATCAAACGATGAAAAATGGTTCCATAATTTTAATGATCCATCTTTTTTTCGGCCTATAGCTGGGCGATTGTAGGAGGAGAGAGAGGAGGCTGCCCTTTTAACACTGCATCAGCTGGGCTCTGGCATGCCAGTAATCCACTGCAGGCTGCGGGTAGCTCTAAAATAACACCATGCTCTGGGATAAAATTAATTGCCATGTAGGGGAATCGCTCAAATCTTTTCCAAGATGGTGGATTTACTCGACGCCTTCCGCCCTTCGGTCGCCATGCAAACATCGGCTTTAATAGAGATTTCTATAGGCGAAGTAGAAATAAATTCAAGCGTTGATAATGAGGTGGGCGAGAGCCATTTCAACTCCAGTAGTGTTCGATTGGTAAGAAAAAGGTTTAGGGGAAGTTAAGAGGTCGAGGACAGAGAGATTAGCATTCAAAATTCCCAGTGCAGTTAAAAAATGAAAGCTAATTATGTTACAAAAATGGAAGGGAGTGGAGACGAAAGAGAGCGGAGGAGAAAGACAGAGAGGGAGAAAGAGAGAGAGGTAGCGAGAGAGAGAGAGAGAGAGAGAGAGAGAGAGAGAGAGAGAGAGAGAGAGATAAGAGAGAGAGAAGAGAGAGAGAGAGAGAAAAAGAAGTAGAAAGAGAGAAGAGAGGTAAGAGAGAGAGAGAGAGAGAGAGAGAGAGAGAGAGAGAGAGAGAGAAAAAAGAAGTAGAAAGAGAGGAGGTAAGAGAGAGAGAGAGAGAGAGAGAGAGAGAGAGAGAGGGCTGGTGGGTGTGGAAGCAGTGTGGGGATCTCTCTCAGTATGTTTGGACAGTGTTTAGACACGGTCCCAGGTACAGAGAGAGGTAAAGAGAGAGGAAAGGGGAGAGAGAGAGACAGAGACAGAGACAGACAGACAGACAGACAGACAGACAGAGAGAGAGAGAGAGAGGAAAAAAGAAGAAAAGGAAAGATGATAGTGAAAGTTGGAGTGGAGACGTTAAGAGGGCTAGCGTGAGGTCCTGTGTGGACTCAGCAGACCATCACATCTCGAGAACAGTAGAGGGAAAAACCAATTAATCACCATTTGGGTTCCTTTGGCCCAAATCTGGATGAGATGATGAATGTCAGTGGTCTGTGTGACACTGCACACAGTCCTGACTATTAACGAGCTTCGCAAATAGGCCAGAACTTCCCCAACCAGAATTTCTACTGCTCTTATAAAGAACTTTGGGGTGTTGGTGGAGTGCTGCTACTTTCAAGGTATAGTTTAGAAGCGAAGGGGCATGGAAATTCTCCAGTTAAATATTACACTCATCTCCATGGTTACTTACTTAATAATGCAATGTATTTGTAATATTCTGAACGGCTTGTTGTGTCTGCAGGCACACAAGATGATGTTGACCAAATTTATGCAGTGACTAGGAACATACTGTCAGGTCTAGTAAGACTTGAGCGGTGTCTGGTGGTCATCAAAGGTAGCCGAAAGGTCGCTGGCTCAAATCCCCCGAGCCGACTAGGTGAAAAATCTGGCGATGTGCCCTTGAGCAAGGCGCTTAACCCGAAATACTCCTGTAAGTCGCTTTGGATAAGAGCATGTGCTAAATGACAAAAATAATTATGTAAAATGTACATGGAGCGGCAGAGGAACGAACCTGCCTGCGTCCTTTCCTCCATTCACCCTCACAGTGACAGTGTTTGACCGACAACATTCTTGAAACCTGTGCCAGCGCTCTTTTTCTCCGAACAAACAGAGCAGTGGTAAGGAAACTTTTTGTAACCTCTACTGTGCTCCACGGCTCTGGCTAATTGTAAATAGCTTCATCCGTGTTAAGATGAGTGAGGAGAGCGGGATAAACACACTGTTAAAGAGCTGCTGATGATAGCATTAGCGCCTCTCTCTGGGAGCGGATGGGATGATGTTAGCGTAGCATTAGCCAGCTGACAGAGAAGGTTGCTAATGTAATGACAGAAACGGACCGATGCTGCTGTTAAGGGACGATGATTACGGGTAAATTACAGAGGCCGTCGCCGTAATCATTAGCTGTCCTAGCAGCACATAGAACACACTTACTGAGCCACTGTTATAGGTGGGTACAGAGTTAGCACTTGCGCTAGTGATAGGGCTTACCTCAGACAAACCCGAGGCTTATGGGTCTTTTATATCACGGGACTGACTGACTGTAGGTTAGACTGGACTTGCACTCTCACTCAGACATTTATTTCAATGCATCCCTTCATATCAAATGGAAGAGAAATTCCTTTGGGAGATTTCTCTGTTCAGACACCAGGATACGACACAGACATGGCTCACTATCTATGCATTCTACATATCATAACAACAATACCTGGTCCAGCTCCTGGATTTTGTAGTCTTTGGCCTGCAGGATCTCCAGCACCTTGCGGTCCTTGGCTTCAGCTTTCCATTTCTCTCTGTTGGGGACGCAGAAAAACATAGAAATATAACGTTCATCTATGCCATTCTAGTTCAATGGAGAGTCATAGAAATAGAATCTGTCCTTCTAGTTCTGTGGAGAGAGAGCGGCAGAGCGGTGAAGTGACTGCGAGGCCCAGAGCTGAAGCATCGTTAGCAGCTCGTCTCCAACAACTCTCTGGTCCTGGTAATGATGATGGGTTTCATTTGGAGGCATTACGGTGATGTGGCGGTGACAGTCCCACTGAGAGGATCCAGCATATGGCAAACGACAGCAAACAAGCTCATCTGAGGGGAAATGATAACTTCATTCGTATAATAAAAGAGAAAACCCATTCAGTGCACAGGTTTACAGAGTGTTGAATGTTATCAGAGAACTGAATATGCCAAATGCATGTAGTCTGTCGCCCTATGATAGCATATTATTTTAATGTCTAGTACATTAAATGTCCGTTTGAAAACAAAACACAGAAACACTCAATATCAAGTAAATATCTGTGCAATAGGCATATAACTGATTCAGTTTAACTCAGGCAACCAAATGAAAACAAAGAGGGCCTTAAAGAAAAGGAGGTCACAGGAAAAGAAGATAAACCCAAAGTTGTGTGTTCAAACAGTCAGCTGGCTCCCTGGGCAGGCAGGCAGGCAGGCAGGCACCAGAAGTATGTCAATCAGCACCCCAGTGTCATTTCACTGTTCTCCAGATAAGCTAATTACCAGGACGACATCAAACCTGGAATCCTATTCAGCACACACACACACTACGCAAACGTTTTCCCTCGCTCTCTCTCCGCCCCATTGGGCCATGCAGCAGCAGCCTCTTCCAGCAGCATATCTTTCATTCTGGCTCGCTCAGGCCTTTTCTACTGTTCACTGTTTGGGGAGCGGAGACAAAAGAATAACGATTGGGGCCAGTTTGTTTCAACAGCTTCTTGAGATCACCAGGGAACCCCCCCTCCAACCAACTCCCCACCTCTCCCCGTTCCTCCACCCCAATCCAGGCCCCTCTTGGCTGCCCACCCCCAGAGGGACATTGAAATGAATGCCTGGTCTCCTCGGAGTCAAGCGCTACCTTGTATCCTTTGCCGTGTTAACCGTGTCCTGAGCAGCCATCCAATCGCTACAAGACCAGCTGGAATCCCCCACAGGCCCGGCGCTTGACTGGAGTCGGCGCAATTATCATGTCAATATACCCGCCGTGTGCAGCGCGGAGCCAGTGTGCTGATAGACTACACACACACACTCTCTGGGTGCATGTTACCTAGGCCCCTGTGGACTAACATGCTTTGTTGGGTTTCCCTAGCCGGAGCTGTGGGGGATGGGGAAACTGCCTGAGACACAGATAGAGAGAGGAACCTAACCTGGCATACATGGTTTTCCCCCTGAAACCAAACGTCTGAGGTTCACGCCAACTGACACGGTTTATTTTGTGTCTGACGCTCCAAAAGGCAGGGGAATGTAGAATACTGCCTACTAGACCTGTTACATGAAAAGGAGCCAAAATCTTGGTATAATTGTCTTTTTTACCACATGTAGCATGAAAAGGACTCCACATCTAGGCCTAGGTCTACCACGGTGCATGGAAATGCTTGTTATTAACAGAAATGAACAATCGTTGTCAAGAAATGAAATCATGCACAGCGATTCTTTAGAATCCTCATTCTGTTCACGAGGAGCATGGTGTGGCTTTACGAAAACAACCTTTTGACACAGCATTTTAAAATCGAACAACTTTCCAACGGACGTTTTGAAAAGAACAGACATGCCTGAACCGTGTATCCCTGCAGTAGTTCAAACACCTGAACCCCTGTTCTTTCCAAACAGTTCCCATGCTGACGCATTCTGTGCGGCTTAGCCGCCCCTGGCAAAAGGTCATCTTCAATCTAACGTTTTATCCCGTAAAAAAACGAAGCACTTGGCAGTGAACGTTTTCCCAGTTTTAGAATGGGAGCCGAGCGAGACTGTTTTCATTAACGCGGGTGGTTTCCATGGCTGAGCAGCTAGACTGGGGATAAGAGGGCTTTAAGGAGCATCTGCACTATTCAGCCGTAAACCCACCAGAATGTCCAAGGTGTCTCACACACACAACCTTGGATAACTTTCAGCAGACGTGCTTCCCTACCAACCTCTGTTTCACTTTGGAGATGGGATTTCTGGGAGATCTTACAGCGCCTGAACATTTCTTCACAGGTTGTAGTATGGAGATTAGTTACAGGCCATGCTGTCAGAGACGTAGCGTATGGGTGAGAGGGAGCGGTGACACTTCGGAGCAATTTCAATGACTAACTCACCGTTCGACCACTAGACTGACGGCCTGGGTCAGGTCCGGATTGGCCACTTGGAGGCGTTTCCATAGGGACCACACAAACTCCTTGTCGGCCTGTGAAAAAAATAAGATATCACGGTTATGAATGATTATACTCAAATCTTATTATTCTGACTAAATCAAATCATTATGCTAAAAATGTGGCATGTGGTAGTCTTAACGAACCACACGGACACATAACACAGAAATACTGAAATTAATGTCCTATTTTTCTACATCCTTTTCGAAATAATAACACTATTTCACACATCTTAAAACGTAATTAGTGAGAGACGATGTTATAGCAATTCTAAATGAAACACAAATAATTCAATGAGATGCTTGAAGATATTAGCATATATGGGGGGGACCAACCCAATCAATAATTCAAATGGCTTGTACAAAATCAAACTTTAGATGTGGTGTGCCTTCTCTAATCATGGTGCCGTCTTTACAGAGAGATTACATTACTGGAGTGTGACCTTCGGCTCAAGGGGAGGCTACATTGACACTTGTCATTACGCACAATTCATGGCTGGGGAGTTGGGAGATCAAATCAAAACAGCGGTTAAAGCAGCATTTCCCTTATTAATAAAGTGCATCTGATTCTGGATGTTTTTCTCTGCAGCTCTAAAGTAACTAGCGGAAGAGAAGCACTAAACCGATGACAGAGAGAGTCCTGGAAGGCGCCGAGACACCTGAGAGCCTCAGCCCCTGACACATTTCACATTCAAATTGACTCACCACCCCAAAAATGGCATTCCGTTTTTTTTTTTTTTATTAAGCTACATTACATTTAATGAGAAACATCTAAAAACTACATTTTCGGCACACTAAAAGATAGAATTATGCCAAATCGACTTAATATAAAATCATCTGTTAAATTATGTTCACATCATCACAAGATGAAAAGTCATCACTCCCACTGGAATCTACTGGTCTCCAATTAGCACATGAATTTTAAAACCCCATTCAAAAGTGTCTAATCAATTATTTACTAAATGGCAGAGGCAGACCTTGGTAGACCATGGGCTGAACATACAAAGTGGGGAGAGCAGAGTAGATCCTTATTGGATGAATAGAGATCTCACCAATCCTGGTCCTGCACTGCCGTTAATGACGAATTAAGAAATAGGTGTTTGACATCAAATAGGTGGTCTCGCTTCTCCTGGCCTATGGCTGCCATTTGCCCTTACATACTGACAGTCAGACTCCTCGCCAGGACCCTCACCACCCATACCAAGGGATTCTCCACAGTATTAGAGATGTATCGAATGTGTTTTTGATGATCACTGAATTATTAATTGTAATTGCAGACCTTGAAAGACCATGGGCTAAACATACTAAGTGGGCCTGGAATGCAGCCACATATTAATAAAATTAGCATGGTCAAGTAGGAACATTTTCTGGCCGACAGACGGGCCACTTTGTAGTTAATGGTGGTCCTGAGCACGCTGTGCCAGAGAATTTACACATTAATGGCATTTCAAATGCCATGACTTGAATGGTACACGGTACAACTAACACTGTCTAACAGCCACTAAGAGACAGACAGAATCATTGATGCTCTCTCTCTCCCCAGACCACCGAGGAGAAGTGATTCATGTCCATTCAATAGATGAGAAATACAGTAACTGGTTGATGTAATGGAGGCCGTGAGTGACTTCGGGTCCCTTGTAACTCAGTTGGTAGAGCATGATGCTTGCAATGCCAGAGTTGTGGGTTCAATTCCCACAGGGGACCAGTATGAACAATGTATGCACTCTGGTGTCGCTCTGGTTAAGGAGGTCTTGTAAAATCTACAAATGCTGGTCAGTGCATTATACTGCACCTTGAAATGAATGATCCTCCCATCAATACATTTTGGGATCATTGGACAGGAAAAGGCGCCACGATCACTCACAATTATTTTGTTTTATTAAACAAGTTTAAAAGATTGACATTTCAACCTTCAATGGCTTTCTGAATCTCAGAACACATCAAGACAAAATAAATAAAAAAGAAACTACTGTAAACAAGCAATGATCTATGCTGGACTCAAAAGACAGAGCCTTGTATAGTGCAGAGTGAAATATTTGTCAATATATTTGCCCATATACACACTCACAGAGGTGAGCTTCTCCATGATGTGTGTTTGAATATGCAAAGTGAGATACTGATTCCAGGTAAGTCCACCGTTTATGCTTTTAGGCACCACCTGGTGGCGAGCCTGTAAGGACAAGACAGCATCTCTCCATCACAGCATCAGAGAGAGAGAGAGAGAGAGAGACTGACTGAGGCTCGCTCAGGAGGATGCAACGTTATAGCACGTTATAGATAGAAATATAATGTGTAGATCAAGTGTGTTTGTGATTAACTGGGAGTTCAGTTCTATAAATCAGTTTCTATCTGCAACGTTCTAAATGCTGAAACTCACTGATTAGCCTATGACCCAAATATGAAATGGTCATAGCCTATGGTGCAGGGAATGTGCAGTAGCAAAGAAAAGGGCAAGAAGCTAAATGTCATGTAAATCTATCATTGCTATTGTGGTTACAGAGCTAGATTTACTACCTAAGTTGGTGCTGTATGGCTCAGTTGGTAGAGTATGGCACTTGCACCACCAGGATTGTGGGTTCGATTCCATGGGCTACCCATATGTAAAAAGAATGTATGCACACATGACTGTCAGTCAAAGTGTCTTCTAAATATCATATAAGTTGTGTCTATCAATATTTTCCTATATTTATTAGTATCTCGCAGTGTGTATTTGTAAGCACTTAGCTACTTCACAAGTGAACAGTTTCTAACCCAAGTTGAGATGTTGTGTATAACCTGATTTATTTTAAACACAGAAAATGTTGGCAACAACATAGCTAGATTCAGCTGTTGACAAAATAAACAATAGCATCCAGCAGTCACCTGGCATTGCCCTAACTCCTCAGATAAACTCCGCACTTCTTCCTCCAGCAGCATGATGCGACTGCTGTCTCTAGCAGCCATCATAGAAGCTGGAAAATAGAAAAATAAAGAACATTATGGAGGCAGTACACATTTTCTCATCAATACACAGTAAGCTACAGCGTTACAACAGACAGCTAGCTACATAGACAACACCTGTATAGATCTACAGTAGATTAGACTGTATAGTCATATCGAGCCCGTAGTGATCAATGCTCTTGCTGCACTATTGATTTGGGAATAACGTCAGTGCTCGAGTGACAGAGACAAGTCAACAGGTGTTACTAGTTGTCCTCGACACCAGTGCCTGTGATGCCATTCAGGTAGGTGGTGGTCTAATATCACATTAGCTAGTTAGCTACATATCCACATGGTCCTGTACCAGGAGGACATGTTCCTATGTAGCCTAGCTTCACTTCAACAAAGGACGAAAGGGAGAAGGAACTTGAGAGGCTAGCTGGTTTGCCAGTTAGCTAGCCTATAGCTGAAGGTGAGCTCCGCGGTGGAGCACGGCCGTGCACTGCAACGGGTGTTCTGCTCGGTTCAGTTAGCCAGTCCGCGGTAAGTAAGCAAACATTACCTCGGCCGTTGACAACTTTCCCGGTCGGGGAGAGTAGCTGCCGTTACGTCGCAAAAAGCAGGGAGAGCTAGCGTTAGCAGCTGGCTACGTTGAACGAGAACCGTTCCGTGTCAAACGTCCATGCATCGGAACAGCCGTCGCCGTGGACGGTAAGCAAACGTATCCTGAAGGACAACTGCACATGCAGCCGTGCGTATAGGGTGTGTATTGCAGTCTACAAAATATAGCAAGACGAAATGGAAACTTTGGGAGTGGGTCACACTGTTGTCAATGGCTACCGAGACGCTTTTCCATTTCAAACCAGCGCGCTGTTTTCCGGGTTTTTACTTCCCCATACGTCGGCGTACTTCCCTATGCGTCAGTTTTACGACACGCCAACGTATGGGGAAGTAACTGAAAGCAGCGCTCCAATTGTTCGAAATGGAAAAGCATGTTGTAAAATACCTAATAGGAGATAACTTATTCATGTTTGGATTAATATGTACTTTAGTAACGTCAATCATACTGTAATTGGTGTGTTAAGAGGAAATACATGCATACAGCCACAGACCCCACTGTCAGTGTAGCCTACCGGCTTTGCCTGCTCTTGGTCTTCTCCTTTTTACAGTTAATAACTTACCACTTGCCCTACGTTTTACTTTGATAATTGTTTATCATTTGCAGTTAGTATGAATGTTTAGCATTCTTGGTATGGAAAAATCTGCTGTTTTGCTGGAGATGCAGCAACCGATGGATGGACTCATGCTTGCATGCACTGTAATGAGTGGCCAGGCTTGGAAAGAGGATGAGAGAGATTACAATGAAGAAATATGAGGACTGGCAACTCTGTTGTTCATTCACACAAATGTTGGTTCATCTGCTTTCTGTCTGTCTGGTCCTCCTGCCTGCCTGCTGAGAAAAGTAAAAGACAGAGAAAGAAAAAAAGCCAATTGACTTAGCGCGATTAGGCTGTTCCTTGACCCACAAACAGTGCCTCTCATTAGGATCCTCATTTGTGGAGCGGTTTCAGAGGCAGTAGACTGGCGCGTAATGCACAACATCTGCCCTGTTAGACTTGCACAGACAGACACATGGCATGTATACTGTATGAATCAGTTTTTCCCTTCTCCTCTGCCTGCCTCCCAACAAAGCTCCTTGTTTAATGGAGATGGTGACCAATCATCCATTTAGGAGCCTGATTCTGGATCTGGATCACTGGAAAAGGGGTTTGTTCCCCACTTCACATCATTACAGAGGAGGACAAATGTCACCAGTGACTTTCTATGGTCAGTGATTAGATGTATGACTAATTCAGGCCCATTACATCCAGATATCAGGCGCATGCATGGTTAGAAATAAATTGCCACTCTATGGCTGCGTTCACACAGGCAGCCCAAGTCTGATTCTTTTCCCACTAATTGGTCTTTTGACCAATCACATCAGATCTTTTCACATCAGCTATATTTCAGAGCTGATCTGATTGGTCAAAATACCAATTAGTGACAAAAATATCTGAATTGGGCTGCCTGTCTAAATGCAGCCTATGTCATCCACAAACACCCAAAGTAAATATGATTAAACAACAATTACAACATCCTGTGTAAAAGGAGTAATGTCATTTTAGTGATAAGTATAGGCGTATTTTATATGACATAATACCTCACATCCAGAAAACATGATCCAATGTTTTTGGCAGAAGCCCCCCTATTCACACATATCCCCTTTTCATGTTCTTTGGCCCTCATCGTTTCCAATACAGGTTACATTACTGCAACATGTTCCACCATGTTTTGACAGTGTGTCTTACACAGTCTCTGAGGATGTCTGGAGCAGTGTGTGTCTCCCCTTTTAAGTGTTTGTTGTCTGTCCTGTTAATGACAGATTCATTTACATCTGAGGAACATTTTAGGCACATAAAACACAGCTCTCAGCTAGAACCCTTCATCTCACCACTGATGTGTGCTTCCTGCATTTTAAAATAAAAAATACTTTTTAAGTCCTGACTGACTGAACACAAACTCTTGTCGTCTTTTGATTTGGCTCCCGTTCGTCTTTCATCACATGGTTTAAGACGTTTTAAGATGTGTGACAGGTTATATCATTTTATTTAAGTTCATTATTCGGAGAAAAACAGGTGTTCCCGTGTGCAGTATGTGTGTGCCCAGTTCTCTCCAGGTGCAATTATACTGCCTCTGAGTCATCCTGAAATGTTAGTTGCCTGGAGATACATTTATAAGAGAAATACATCCAGAATACCGTCTCTTTATGTTGTCCTCCTCCTCTCCTGTCAATTACAGACTAGTGTCTCGTGACAGAATGTTTCATAAATGTAGCATGTGGTTTTGGGTGCCAAGATTAATTATACAGGACTTATGTGTTATTTTCAGGCTTACTGTGAATTAAGTGCATCCTATTATCACTGTAAATTGATGGAGCATAAGAAAATCCCTCCAATAGCATATGCAGTGATACATTGTCAGAAGAACATTATGTTAAAGATGTTAAATTGACTCTTGTCTTGTGAGTTGAGTGTCTTTGAGGCCCCTCAGCCCTAATTGCCACCAGTGTTCTGATGTGACGAGTAGGCTTTACACTGTGGCAGTCCCAATGAGCATACGGTTCTCTTGCCTTCTCTCTCCACAGAGCCACACAGACAGAGAACAGTGAATACAATCAAATCAGCACAGAGGTGGAGAAACGCCACGGAATCTTGATCATGCAAATGCCTCCATCGCATGAACAATTCAGGAAACAAGTGACAAGCATCTGGTTGGCTGAGGAGGAGTGAGGGAGGAAGGGAAGCCAAGCCTGGAAGCGAGCGACATTCCGTGGAGAATTCCGGGGAAGTATAATTGTCTCCGCCTGCCACCTCAGGTAGGAGGACTGTCGCCTGCATAATAACGTTACCTTTGATTCCAACTGAGGGAGGTGAGAACCAACAGAACCAACAGGGGGCTTACGATCACACTGACTAAACAGTCACAAGTTGTGTTGCCTTTGAAGAAACACAGGAAGTACAAGTGTCAGCTGGGATGTCAATTTGAACTCTGTTTAGCGGAATGTCTCTCTCATTCCGGAATGGAAATGAGCTTCCAACCTGTGAGAGCACTGAATCTCATATGACATCACAGTCACTTTGCTGCTCCACTGAGGGCTCTGTTCTCTGAGATGGGTTTCATTACAGAAGTGTGGGTGGATAATCTGATGAATATGGATGGGTGGATATGACATTGGGTGACTTTTTAATGTGAAAGGCTGTATACACGGTTGAAGTCAGAAGTTTACATATACCTTAGCCAAATACATTTAAACTCAGTTTTTCACAATTCCTGACATTAAATCCTAGTAAATATTCCCTGTCTTAGGTCAGTTAGGATCACCACTTTATTTTAAGAATGTGAAATGTCAGAATAATAGTAGACAGAATTATTTATTTCAGCTTTTATTTCTTTCATCACATTCCCAGTGGGTCAGAAGTTTACATACACTCAATTAGTATTTGGTAGCATTGCCTTTAAATAGTTTAACTTGGGTCAAACGTTTCAGGTAGCCTTCCACAAGCTTCCCACAACAAGTTGCGTGAATTTTGGCCCATTCCTCCTGACAGAGCTGGTGTAACTGAGTCAGGTTTGAAGGCCTCCTTGCTCTCACATGCTTTTTCAGTTCTGCCCAAAAATCTAACATTTTCTACAGGATTGAGGTCAGGGCTTTGTGGCCACTCCAATACCTTGACTTTGTTGTCCTTAAGCCATTTTGCCACAACTTTAGAAGTATTCTTGGGGTCATTGTCCATTTGGAAGACCCATTTGCGACCAAGCTTTAACTTCCTGACTGATGTCTTGAGATGTTGCTTCAATATATCCACATAATGTTACTTCCTCATGATGCCATGTATTTTGTGAGGTAGCAAAGCACCCCCACAACATGATGCTGCCACCCCCGTTCTTCACGGTTGGGATGGTGTTCTTCGGCTTGCAAGCCAAACATAACGAAGGTCATTATGGCCAAACAATTATATTTTTGTTTCATCAGACCAGAGGACATTTCTCCAAAAAGTATGATCTTTGTCCCCATGTGCAGTTGCAAACCGTAGTCTGGCTTTTTTATGGCGGTTTTGGAGCAGTGGCTTCTTCCTTGTTGAGCGGCCTTTCAGGTTATGTCGATATAGGACTTGTTTTACTGTGGATATAGATACTTTTGTACCTGTTTCCTCAACCATCTTCACACGGTCCTTTGCTATTGTTCTGGGATTGATTTGCACTTTTCGCACCAAAGTATGTTCATCTCTAGGAGACAGAACGCGTCTCTTTCCTGAGCGGTATGACGGCTGCGTGGTCCCATGGTGTTAATACTTGCGTACTATTGTTTGTACAGATGAACGTGGTACCTTCAGTCATTTGGAAATTGCTCCCAAGGATGAACCAGACTTGCGGAGGTCTACAATTTTTTTTCTGAGGTCTTGGCTGATTTCTTTTCATTTTCCCATGATGTCAAGCAAAGAGGTACTGAGTTTGAAGGTAGGCCTTGAAATACATCCACAGGTACACCTCCAATTGACTCAAATGATGTCAATTAGCCTATCAGAAGCTTCTAAAGCCATGACATCATTTTCTGGAATTTTCCAAGCTGTTTAAAGGAACAGTCAACTTAGTGTATATAAACTTCTGACCCACTGGAATTGTGATAGAGTGAATTATAAGTGAAATAATCTGTCTGTAAACAATTGTTGGAAAAATTACTTGTCATGCACAGAGTAGATGTCCTAACAGACTTGCCAAAACTATAATTTGTTAACAAGAAATTTGTGGAGTGGTTGATAAACGAGTTTTAATGACTCCAATCTAAGTGTATGTAAACTTCCGACTTCAACTGTAGCTCACGTTTTTGAATATCTGCAAATATTCATGACCTTGTATTTTTAATATCTGCTGAGAACTTTGGACATATTGTAAATTGTGACAGCGTGGAAAAAATGAAACACCCTGCAGCTAGTTTTCTCAACTGGACTAGAGAATGATATCAGTCGCTCAGTCTTGACGTCAAGCATGAGCCATTCTCATGTTCAACCTTGTGGGACCTCACGCCTCAAGTCTCATAATACTCAATGACAGAGAGGCCATTGATTCCCCCTCCTCCCCCCTCTTCACCCCTCTCCCACACTAAACCTATCTGTGTACCTAAATCAGACAACTACAGCGCCGTGTCCCAACTCCAACCCCCCACACACATCCCCACATCCCCCGGCACAAGCCCCTCAGTTCAGCCCCGGTTCTGGCCCTCTGCTTGTCTCCCATCTGATGACCTTCTGAGCCATCCTCAGCAGACAGGCCCTGCTCATAATGGGAGGATTGATGAGAGGAGAGCCAACTTCCTGGGGGTCACCGTGGGAGGGAGAGGGGGAGTAGTGTCATGAGCCCCGGGTCCAAGCTTACCCATGGCTCACCCATATGGCATGCCACTCCCCCCTGGTATAGTGTGGGAAAGAGGAGTCTGAGTATTTCTCCCAGGGCTCTGCATTGGTAGGCCTTGTCTTGTCGTTAGCTGGGTACTGACTGACTGAGAGGGCATAGCAAGGTGATGAGGTTGTGTTTGAGTTCACATTTCCCTCGAGAGGTAGCATCTAGGGCCTGGCAGCTCAGATACTGTACAGAGAGAGAACACGTGACGACTTCACCATGGAACAAGGCGCACGCTATTGAAACTAGGGTTTATCGTCTTTTAGGTCTTCGTTACGCTAAAGGGGACATACATTTCTTTGACAGCACCCCTTTTGATTTGAACAAACCTTCCGTTCACATTATGTAGAAGTGGTCAGAAAGTGAGTTTTTGGACCTGAACGCCAAACCATTCAAGAGGAGAAGGTGCTCAATACATTTTCAGATAGGTTGATAACCCTGTTTCTAAGCTGTAAAATGATATCAAACTCAACTGTTTATTTTTTCCAGTGATAAAAACATGGATGTCTCATGATATGGTGGGGTATGCAAAATGGGTCAACTTTGAGCACATCTATCCCCTGAATGTTTTGTCATTCAGGTCCTAAATCTCACTTTCTGACCACTTCTTCCACGGACAAACATGTACAGTATGGAAAGTTTAAAAAATGATCAAAAGGGATGCTCTCAAAAAGTGATTGAATTCAAATGGATTTACCCTAAAGCGAGGAGATAAAAAGACACTCTATATAATGGCTGAGATGGAAATAGATATACAGGTATCTGCCCTAATAGGGTGTTGGGCCACCACAAGCTGCCAGAACAGCTTCAATGCACCTTGGCATTGATTCTACAAATGTCTGGAACTCTATTGGACGGATGTGACTCCATTCTTCCATGAGAAATTCCATAATTTGGTGTTTTGTTGATGGTGGTGGAAAACGCTGTCTCAGGCACCGCTCCAGAATCTCCCATAAGTCTTCAATTTGTTTGATGTCTGGTGACTGAGACACACAGACACACACACACACCCTTTAAACCCTCTATGCGCCTTTGAGACCCCTCTTTCAAAGTCACTGAGATCTCTTCTTCTAGACATGGTAGCCAAAATAATGGGCAACTGGGCATTTTATACATGACCCTAAGCATGATGGCTTAATTAACTCAGAAACCACACCTGTGCGGAAGCACCTGCTTTCAAAATACTTTGTATCCCTTATTTACTCAAGTGTTTTCTTTATTTTGGCAGTTACCTGTATATTTAGAGAGAAAGAGATAACCGATACACTACTGTCAGGCGCGTGTTACATAACAATTAAATTACACTCATTATAGACCTTGGGTTCAGACATGCGCAGTACAAGCTTAGTTCATGAAACTGAACCGCATACTCCAAGTAATGCACAATGAACCCCAGGAGGTTTGGCGGCACCTTAATTGGGGAGAACGGGCTCGTGGTAATGATTGGAGCGGGATCAGTGGAATGGTATCAAACACATCAAACACATGGTTTCCAGGTGTTTGATGCCATTCCATTTGCTCTGTTCCAGACGTTATTATGAGCCCTCGGCAGCCCCCACTGCAGTGAACATATTACATCAGAGGTGAGGTGATCATACGGAACATTCTCACAGGTTCAGAATGTCACCGAGCCCCCGGCCAAACTGCCCAGAATGTCCTCGCAGAGTGCAGTCAGTCAGAGCAGAATTAGAGCAGGTGTGTGTGTGGTGCCCGATCGTGGTCCCTCCCCTTTCCGCTCCCCTCTGCCTTCCTTGACATGATCGAATTGAGCTTTTCTCAGTGAGAACTGCTGCTTCCCAGACAGATGGACAGAAACCCAGCGTAGCATGGCCTTGTAGAGGCTGTGATAGCTGACTGCCATCCCCGGGAGAGGGCCTCCAACTCTGGGTTCAATAGCTCATCATCAATAACCCCTCTGGGTAATTAGTGAGAGAGGCAGGGTCCTGTCATGGGGACAGATAAACCTATACTCAGTGCAGAGAGAGGGTGTGTGTGTGTGTGTGTGACGCACATTTAGTTTTGTGCTCATTTTCAGTAAATAAAGGAGCTTTATGATATATTTTGAATCCAGATGTCAAACTGTAGAAGGGCTGAGCTTGGACATTCTCCTTACCACTTGCTGAGTAACTTTAATTAGTTGAACTGCCTGTGTTTATCAGCGTAATCAAATTAGACATCCGTGCTTGACAATATGCTAATGGCAGACGAGGTGGCGACTTCACACCAACATGGATGTCTCCAGCATCATTAGTGTAGCCGTTTAATATGTCACAACACTAATCAGCCCTATCATTAACAGTTTGTTTGACATGATGAATACATTGGGGGAAGAAAAATCACTTTCAAAGTCATATAACATTATTGAGGCCCGTTTGAAGCTATCAAAGAGACCCATATCATTATACTATCACCCCCAAGTTGTAGTACTTCTATTTTCTGGACAATCCTTAAAAGGCTTGTTTTGTTGCTCACGGAGCTATGTAATATCTTGTCTAATTAGCTGGATTTAAGCTCTATCTCCCTAACAAACAGGCATATGGTCTTTATCCTCCCATGGCCTTGGCCCAACCAATGAATATGCATATCCTGGGACCGGAGTTAGCTTGTTACCCCCAGAATGAATTCAGCACAAGTCTAATCCCTGATCTATTATTTACCCCTTGACCAAACATGTGAGTGGGGCTTCTTCTTCCAGACGCTCGACTTGATAGAAATGACTGCCTTGGGATTCCACTCTCACTAGGTCTAAAAGTAGAGACTGAGAAGCCAGTCACTGACTGCTCTCTCTTTCTCTCTCTCTCTCTCTCTCTCTCTCTCTCTCTCTCTCTCTCTCTCTCTCCTCCTTCCTCTCTTGACTCTTGAGATGCCTCAGTCAAATGTTGAGCAGCAAACTGCTGGTAAAAACAAGTGCACAATAAAACATTAATGAGAGAGCAGCACACTTCAGATGATCAGTAGAGGGACACAACTTAGGAAACATGGGGGAGATCAGTGTCCTCAAGCATTCCTTCCTTCCCCTGCTGTATTGGAGCAACTTGATGCACTAATTTGAATTCTGAAGCATCTCACTTGTCTCAAAGCCCTTTTGGTGTGTGTGTGTGTGTGTGTGTGTGTGTGTGTGTGTGTGTGTGTGTGTGTGTGTGTGTGTGTGTGTGTGTGTGTGTGTGTGTGTGTGTGTGTGTGTGTGTGTGTGTGTGTGTGTGTGTGTGTGTGTGTGTGTGTGTGTACACGTTTTAATATAGTCCTCACAAGAATAGTAAACCAACTAAAATTCAGAGAGGTGAGGACATTTTTCCGGTCCTCACTTGTAAAAATAGGATTGTAGGCTTAGCGGTTAAGGTTAGGGGTTAGTGTTTAGATTTGGAGTTAGAGTTAGTGGTAAAGGTTAGGGAAAATAAGATTTAGAATCGGAATCAATTGTTGGTCCCCAAAAAGTCCTGTGCGTGCGTGTGCGGTTGAGCAAATATGATTTTGCTCACCATAATGTGAAGTGAAAAATATTATGTGGGTACTGGGTACAGTATATGTAAACTAAGTTAAGTCAACTTTGGAGTATAAATAGCATCATCTTGAAATCTGGATAGGGCCTATAAAAAATATCTGATAACATTTTTCGATTTAATAATTATTGTTTTATGAATTTGGCATCTTTAATGTTTCAAATATTTCGTTTATTTAATTGAGAATTAATTTGCCCATTATGAAATATTTTGATAATACCTCATTTTGCCTACGAACAACCATTTCCCATAAACAAACAGAACAACAGGTTACAGTAGGCTTTTTAACTGGATCCTAGCTCACAGGAAATCTTACGGGAAATAAAAGTACAAGTGTTTCGTAAATTGTAAAAGGCTAAGCACCTCTCCACGATTTTTCATGTCCGCAGGGTAGGGGTTTAGTCGAGTTGGCGCATTGTCACACACAGATGTGCCTCTTTACCCTGACACAAGACCGTGACGGACTCAAACTCAAGACCCGCAGTCACTCAGGTTACATTCACAAGGCGTATAACAGCCCCGAGAGTCCTGTCAGATTGTGTACTGCTCGAGCCAACTTCCAGAAGCCACTTTCCTAATTCTCCAACCAAGCCTTATCGTCCGCAACGTGTCCTCGGAGCATACAGCTGATTTAGCAGAATAAATATCGGAGAGAGCCCGGGTCCGGACTAGGGAAAACTGTCTTCTCCTCACAAGCATAGGTTTATTCGCCTTTTTCCAGAAGACGCTGTCAGCGATTTCCCTCGGCATCTCCTGGTTCAGGTTTTGGAAAGGGGACAGTGGTGTCTCTGCCTGCATTCATATCCCGAGACCGACGGTGTGTTCCAAAGCAACGTATTCTGTTCTGCTCTGACAAGGAACGTATTTTCTCTGTGAACCAGACAGTGTTAATTTCTCAGGATCAAAACCTGAAACGAAGACGCGTCTCCGTTTTCAATCAAATGTCATAAAACTGTTATTGCGCACAACGAGTCAATACTTTTCTTGCGGGGACGACGCCGACTTTTTAATTACTTCAGACTGTAATATATCAGGGGAGAAGCCCCCCACTTGAGGGCGAAATCAGGCATTCGAGGACGGCAAGTTCGAGAGCGCCAGGACCCGGGTCTTCCATATACAACATGCAGAAATGGTAAATATGATTTTGAAACTGTTTACCCATTCAAATGAAGCCCTGCATACGGTATGGAGTTGGATTACAAACGTTGATATAACTTTTTCTAACCGGCGTCTGGCCTGTATGGCCTATTATTGCTCCAAGAAAGTTGTAAATAATTAATGCACACAAATAATTAATGCATTCATGATATTTTGTTTACTCTTTCCACATACTTTACAAATGTGATATTTTGTTTTGGATATAGGCAATATTTTTATATACTGTTATTATAATACAATTTCTATTTAGCCTACCTTATGTGAACTTTATTCAATCAACATGTTGGTGGCCCATATAAAACTCCCCTCACTGCAACGCACATTATTATAACTTATAATAAATGAGAAGGAATATTATTTTAGGCTTTACAATTTTGTTGTTTTTTGTGTTTCTTGAGCTTGAAAATGGATTTGTGTGATTTTACCCCAGGTGCCCATTATTGAGCCAGACAGTTTAAGCATACTGAAACTTTTTACAAAATGTCCCGACCTTATAGCCAAACCTGCATTTTTTTCCCCTTCAAATGTATGAATTGCCATGATGTTACTTTCAGATCTTGTTGATTGTTAGAGCGTGCATAACGATTATACAGGGACCATTTTCAGTGTCAACTACTCACTCCAGTCTTTGGCCTACACAATGTAGCCTAGCTTTGATTAAACCAATGATGATAGAATACACAGCAAAACAAAATTATATTTTAAAGATGACACCATGTAAAGCAATGTAAAACATCATCAATAGTACATTTCTGTTTATATTTCCACACTGCTATATCAAAAACGTATCATTACAAAAATGTTCCCACTATATTGCATTCTCAATTTTAACCCTTTCCAAACAGAACTTTATCATTTTGGAAACATTTTCAGATGATGAATATATTCCTGTGTTACATATTTAACATGCAAGTAGTACTAATGTAATACTAATGGGAACAACTTTTGAAGTGACTTTTAAGTGATTCATGTGTGATATAGTGATACTCTTAGCTCTTGGCTTGGGTTCATTTGGTTTCCTAGAGTGTACCAGGAAATTGTGCAGCTTCCTAAAAACAAACAAACACATAGCCTACAGTTGTGAATTTGATGTTATTATAAGATGTTTTCAGTTTTATTAAATACAGTAGTTTTGAGGTGTTTTTATGCCATGACTTGAGGGCCAGCAAAAACAAAAGAATTGTGTGTGTATTAGAAAAACTATTTTTGCGACAGCTGGTTGAATACCTGTATACAATCTAAAATACGTTGTATTGTTGAAGACTTAACAATTGACAATGTAGTAGCGTACGATGTTAATACATTCTCTCTGTCTTGCATTCCTGTAGCCTACGTGTGTGTCTATGTCTATGTGGCCTTGCTTCCACCTCCCCTATAAGTCGAGAAATCGGAGTTGAGCAGAGCAGAGCAGAACACAGAGGCATTTCATGCCAGAGTAACACATTTCTACATGGACATTTCTGAAGGGTAGAGGAGTCGGGAGAGAGGTAGAGAGAAAAAGATCACAGGCCCCTTCTACACCACAGAAAAGAGCCTGTTCCCTCCTTCACTTTGACTGCTCCACTCAGTTTATGGGTTCAGCGAATTACGTAATGTTTAGTCCTAATCTGGGGAGCCTGTCAGTGATGTTTCATGATTGTGCAAGGGCTGCAGTCAGAGAATGCCAATTTGCATTCCAGGAGTATTATTTGATTACTTTTATCTGCTGCTGCTACTAGCCTGGGCCCTTTCGCATGCATCTCATCTCACCTGCCGTGTCGACACACCGTCGTTCCTCTCTCTCTCTCTCTCTCTCTCTCTCTCTCTCTCTCTCTCTCTCTCTCTCTCTCTCTCTCTCTCTCTCTCTCTCTCTCTCTCTCTCTCTCTCTCTCTCTCTCTCGGTTGAGGTTCAGACAAGGAAAGTAGAGGGAGCTCAAGTAGAGGAAGGGAGAGAAGGACAACTAAAAAGGGAAGGAGATGGGGGGGAAGAGATAAAGAAAATAAGACAAAAGTAGAAGATGGGAAAAGCCAGTAAAAGTGATACATCGAACAAAGAGTGAAGGGAGGGGAGAAGAAAATGAAGAAGCTGGAGCACTTCTTCCATGTAGCAGAACGAGAAACTCAGGGCCAGAGTTGTCAGACAGCAGCGGCGGTGGGCTGGGATTCCTCTGGGCCTTGACTGAGGAGTTGGAGAGGGGAGCTGCTGGTTAGTCTTGAAGAGGGGAGCTGCTGGTTAGCCGGTTCAATAATCTCATGGACAGGTAGGGCCAGTCTGGACCCCCTGAGAGCCAGTGTTAATGAAGAGCAGGGCTGCTTGTGCTCTCCTGCTCTGACCCTGTGCCACCTGTCCCCACCGCCTGGATCATTTGATCTCTCCCTCTATTCTTTTCTCTCTTCAAGGAGTTTTTATGGTATTTTTCCCTCTCAATTCAATTCAATTCAAGGGGCTTTATTGACATGGGAAACATATGTTAACATTGCCAAAGCAAGTGAAGTAGATAATATACAGAAGTGAAATAAACAATAACAAAAAAATTAACAGTAAACATTACACTCACAGAAGTTCCAAAAGAATAAAGACATTACAAATGGCATATTATGTATATATGCAGTGTTGTAACGATGTACAAATGGTTAAAGTACAAAAGGGAAAATAAATAAGCATAAATATGGGTTGTATTTACAATGGTGTTCTCTCTCCCTCCTTGTTCTCTCTTCATTGAGACTGGAAGGGTGTTAAGTGATGAGGTTGAACCGATGAAAAATATGGCAGTGTTTTTCTCTCATTTGAGTGTCTTTTGTGATGAGAAGGGATTGTGTGTGTGCGCCTGTGTGTGTATGTGTGTCTCCATGTACACTTTTGCAGTCACCAAGATACTTTTGTCAACAAAGGGCAGGAGACAGACGGAGGGAGGAAGGGAGGGAGGGAGGGAAAGAAAGAGCAGTGTGTCGCCCAGACAGGTAGCTACTGCTTCTGCTCGTTCTGCTCAAACAACCCAGAAACACATCAACAACCCAGAAACACGTCAACAATGCTCTTGTTTACTCAGTGGAGGGGTGGAACACCATGCCACACACATACACACTTTTGTAATGCTCTCCTTGTGGGGACCAAATAATTGATTCCTATCCAAAATCCTATTTTCCCTAACCCTAAATCTAGGGTGTGAATCTCCCAGTCAGACACCCCAGGGAGTCGGATTGAGTGGAAGCTGCTTCAAGCTTTGGGTCTTCATTACTTTATTACTTGCCTGATGTCTCATTTTGCTCTATCTTTCCATATGAAGTGTATGGTTCAGTATGTCTTAAGCAATGTTTGGTTGTAATTTGGCTCCTCCCCAGATTTTGTAGAACCACAACATTTCACATTGACAACCTCCCATCAAATCAAATGGTATTTGTCACATGCCCAATACAACAGGTGTAGACTTTACTGTGAAATGCCCTTTCCTTAACCTAACCTTAACCCTAAGCCTAACTCTAAAGCTATACCTACTCTAACCTTGACCTTAATTCTAACCCTGACCTAATTCTAACCATAAACCTAACCCCTAAGCCTAAAATAGCATTTTGTCTTGTGGGGACCGGTAAAATGTCCCCCTGTCTGAATTTTCGTGTTTTACTATCCTTGTGAGGGTTTCTGGTACCCACAAGGATAGTTAAACAAAAAACACACACAGCCTGATATCTCCCTGCTCCTCTCCACTCGTCCACTCTTCTAATAAAGCCTTGGTGTTAGCGATAGTGTGTCTTGGCAATGACAGAAAAGGTAATATTTTGAGAGAAAGGGGTTCTGAACGTCTTGGTGGCTGTAGATGAATGCCTTTGAAAAGGACACTGAAACCGAAGCTGCAGGCATTAGGACTAAACAAAGACACTGTGAAATCTTAAAACAAATTAGATCTCCGGCAGTAACTTAATAAAAAGCACAGTGGGAGATGTACTTGATTTAAAACAATATACATTTGGTAGACATTAATGCCATTTTTACCCCAGCGCAGAGGGAAATAAATCAAATACACACACACTTGCATAGACTTTCTCCAATTCCCTCTTAAAACATTCTACCATTTGGACACACTTTTCCACCCCAGGTTTCAAATTAAAAAGTGAAATTATAGTTTTTACATGAAGATTTAAGATGTGTTTTGTCTTGTAGGCGTAATTGTCCTCTAGTTAATATCTCTGTGAAGAGTTTTAAAAGGACAATACCGTCGACGTGTTACGGAGTGGGATTCAATCAGTGGACTACAACTGAATCAGATCACAAGCCGAGTCTTAAGACTAGAAGCTGGGAGAAATGTTTGAGCTGTAAAATGACACTTGTGTGTACAGTTAAGTATTTCCCCAAAAATGCAATGAAGCATACACATACACATACACATACACATACACATACACATACACATACACATACAGGACTAGTCACTTTCTTAAAGTGAGGTAAGTCTAGACGTTGTATGTATCCCAACTTAATAATACATTAATACATTTCAAATTGGTGAGTAATCAAAGGAGAACTCAACTAGCTGTTCTGTTTTACA
Source organism: Brachymystax lenok tsinlingensis (assembly GCA_030435695.1). Lineage (NCBI taxonomy): Eukaryota > Metazoa > Chordata > Actinopteri > Salmoniformes > Salmonidae > Brachymystax > Brachymystax lenok. Next base: position 19,617,952 of record CM059810.1, on the reverse strand, counting down.
GTAAAGGTTTGGACTGTTGCTTTAAACATGCACAGGGCGTGTGCATTACACTCTCACAAACTCTCTATTTGTTCAAGAGGAGAAATGATAGCACCCATTCAGACCAACTGCGGTGCTGCCGAGAAATACACGACGGCGCGGTATATATTTTATTTTACCGCGTCACGGAACACACAGTCACCATTCCTTTACGTTTCGGACTTCATTTTGCGCTGGGACTAATTGATTTTGCACAGAACAAATTATGGGCCGCCAGTGTAAAATAAACACTTCAATGTCACCGGGTTGGCTGGGGAATGATCGGTAGGGAAATTGCAGTTCAGCTGTAATCCATACGTTCTTTAAGGGGGAGAGGAAGTAATTCATGTCGACGCTATAGAAATGGAGAGAGTAGAGAGCGAAAGCGATGGGAGCAGAGCGAGAGAGAGAGACATGGCTGTCCGTGTATCCAACAGGAGTCTCAGTGTAACTGAATGACTCAACTGGGAGGTATAAGGTTATGTGGTATAATTTATATTTTATTGCTCTCTCGGACTCACTAGCCTACTCCCAGAGTAAGTTGTTCGACGTCGTGCCATGTGGAAAGAGCCGGGAGAATCGGTGTAGCAATGATGGGAACTCCAGAACCCCGTCTGCCTTTCTTACACTCTCCCTCTCTCACTACATTTTTTTTCTCTCTTTTTCTCCGTATTCCTCCCTTTTTCTGTAAGCCCACCACTGTAAAAAGTATACATTACTTAACATTCTACGCCAACGAGGTAATTCATATTTTTACGTTGAAACAACTAACACTTTTTATATTGCATCTCACTGAACAGTTTTTTTTGTGTGGGTGTGAGAGCCATTGGCCCACCTTCTAGTGCCGTGAGTGTCTTGGAGTAGACCACCTTAGGCCACATGGAGTGATTTAATTAAAAGAGAATAATTTGCCCTAAAGGTGTCTTTCCTGCCTTCCTCCCCTCCAAAAACTACAGTGGAAGAAATCAGATATGACAAGATAAGTGGTGTCCCATGAATAATTCCTGATGAACTGAAAAGTAGCATGTTGACTTTGGAATTATTTGCTTGAGTGTCTAACCCAGTCAGGGACAATGTTATTTTCACCTGAATCGACTTTTAACAATTCTCTCTCTCTCTCTCTCTTCCTTTCTTCTTCTTTACCCCCACAAAATGTTCCGTTTTTAACATGTCTCTAAGCACTCATCCTCATTATGCCACTTACAACCATGAGTTCCATCTGTCCTATGGAACCAGCTTAGAGAGTAACAGTATCAGATGGGTTGTGTCTTAGTTAGGGCCTGTGGTTTGAACCCAGATTATCTGGTTGCTGGTGTTCGTGTTAGTAGCAGTGGTAGCGGCCCACGTGTGAATCTCCCAGTCAGACACCCCAGGGAGTCCGTCTATGGGTGTCTGTTATGGGCAGGATTGAGTGGAAGCTGCTTCAGGCTTTGGGTCTTCATTACTTTATTACTTGCCTGATGTCTCATTTTGCTCTATCTTTCCATATGAAGTGTATGGTTCAGTATGTCTTAAGCAATGTTTTTGTTGTAATTTGGCTCCTCTCCAGATTTTGTAGAACCACAACATTTCACATTGACAACCTCCCTTCAAATCAAATTGTATTTGTCACATGCGGTGAATACAACAGGTGTAGACTTTACCGTGAAATGCTTACTTACGAGCCTTTTCCAAACAATGCAGTTAAAAAGTAAGAAAAATTTGTTAAATAAAAAAAGGAAATAATAACACAATAAAATAACAATAACGAGGCTATATACAAGGAGTACTGGTACCGAGTCAATGTGCAGGGGTACGAGGTAGTTGGAGTAATTGAGATAATATGTTTCAGCAAGCTATATCTGCTTGAATATGGAATGATAATGATCTAGTACAATTCTGATCTAGTACCATGCAGACTAGTACCATGTGGATTTAGTACGATGAAGATCTAGTACCATGCTGATCTAGTACCATGCTGATCTAGGACGATGCTGATCTAGTACCATGCTGATCTAGTACCATGCAGATCTAGGATGATGCAGATCTAGTACCATGCAGATCTAGTACGATGCAGATCTAGTACGATGCAGATCTAGGACGATGCAGATCTAGTACCATGCAGATCTAGGACGATGCCTTTCTGTTTTGTGTCTTATTCTCTCTGTGATTCAGAGCTGCTTGAATCTTTAGTTTATCTCACAGGAAAGGATTGGGTATATTTATATTATATTTATACTCACAGTTGCTTTCAACCAGATCTCTACATTTGTGAATGGTGTAATTATGGGGTATGCAATGAATTACGCCGCACACATAATTTTTATATCTCTCGTGCGTGGTACATCAAAACTACTCCATCGTACTATGTCACTGTAGAGTAACTTCATACAGCATTAAACATGAAACAGCTGTCATTCAATGAGTAGCCGTAGACGTTACGTGTCCCTACATGATATCTACATGTCAATGGCACACCAGCCTCTTGGTATGTATCCCCCCCAAACTGTCTTATTCCCTAGTCAAGTCACCGCTATGATAAAAGCATCCAACATTACGGTGTACGGAACATTACAATCACCACTACACATTCATTTGGCCCCCCAAAAAGGTTGTGAGAGTGGTGAAAAGCTATTTTTTATTAGCTCCAGTTCAAGCCTTACAGCTGTACAGGGAATTGAATTTGCGTCGGGACAGTACTGTAACATACGGCAGTAATTCAATAAGACTGATTGGATCAAATTCAATTGAAAGCTTCCTGCTGGGATGAGGTCCGGTTCCAACACTGACAAATATACTCTGTATGTCTATATAATTAAATATATGCAATATGTCTTATGTTGTATGACTATATACTTACAATTCAGTAATGTGAGGGGTCTGAGTGGGGAGGGGGAAAACTATACACTTGCTGTTATTGGCAGAGAGGTTTGTAACTCCCTTTATTATTGGTCTAATCACTAACGCTGTCACGTCCTGGCCTGGGATAGCAGGCTGGCTTATCATTTGTGTTTTGGTTAGGAGGGTTTTTTTGGTTCTAGGTGGTGTATTTCTATGTTTGGGTTTGATGGTTCCCAATTAGAGGCAGCTGATTGTCGTTACCTCTAATTGGGAACCATATATATGTTTGTTCTTTTCTACACTGGGGTTGTGGGTTATTGAATGTATGTATGTCAGTTTAACTGTGTGTGTTGTGTTTCCACACAGATATAGCGATCGTTGTGTTTCCTTTATTGCATATTTATATGTTCCACTTCTTGTTATTAAACATGTGGAATGGAAATCGCACTGCATCTTGGTCCGCTCATTATAACGATCGTGACAAACGCATGGTGACGTCACCACGGAAGGCCAAAACTCCATCCCACCAAAACAGTCTTCTCAAACAGTTCTTACGTTATCATCACTTTCAAAATTGTACAGTATTATTGCAAAAATATATACACGGAGTGTACTAAACATTATGAACACCTGCACTTTCCATGACATAGACTGACCAGGTGAAAGCTATGATCCCTTATTGATGTTACTCGTTAAATCCACAACAATCAGTGTAGATGAAGGGGATGAGACAGGTTAAAGAAAGATCTTTGAGCCTTTAGACAATTGGGACATCGATTGTGTATGTGTGCTATTCAATGGTATGGTAGTAGGTGCCAGGAACACCGGTTTGAGTGTGTCAAGAACTGCAACACTGCTGGGGTTTTCACACTCAACAGTTTCTGGTGTTTGTCAATAATGGTCCACCACCCAAAGGACATCCAGCCAACTTGACACAACTGTGGGAGCATTGGAGTCAACATGGGCCAGCATCCCTGTGGAACGCTTTGGACACCTTGTAGAGTCCATATCCCTGACAAGTTGAGGCTGTTCTGAGGGCAAAAGGGGGTGCAACTCAATATTCAGGTGTTCCTAATGTTTTGTACACTTGGTGTATATACCTATATTTACAATTCAATATATTTGCCATATATGCCTATATATTTACAGTGCTATGTATTCAATAGCCTATATCCACATTTTCATGACAGATATCCTCAGGCGATCAGGAAAATATACAGTCCCTTCAGAAAGTGGTCTTTACCCCTTCACTTATTCTGATTTTGTTGTGTTACAGCCTGAATTCAAAATAGATTTTTCTCACCCATCTCCACACAGTACCATTCAAAAGAGGAAGTGGAGGACCATTCTCCTCAGTGAATTTCATAAAAATTTAAATAGTAAAACATAATTTTTTAAATCCTTTTTAGATAAAACTATACTAAATATAATCACGTCACAAAACAATTGATTAAAACACACTATTTTGCAAAGAAGGTCTACAGTAGCCTCAACAGCACTCTGTAGGGTAGCACCATGGTGTAGCCGTAGGACAGCTAGCTTTCGTCCTCCTCTGGGTACATTGACTTCAGTACAAAACCAAGGAGGCTCATAGTTCTCAGCCCCTTCCATAGACTTACACAGTAATTATGACAACATCCGGAGGATGTCCTCCAGCCTATCAGAGCTCTTGCAGCATGAACTGACATGTTGTCCGCCCAGTCATAGGATCAAAGAAGGAATCTAGTACTAAAAGGATAAGCTACAGCTAGCTAGCACTGCAGTGTATAAAATGTGGTGAGTAGTTTACTCAAAGAGAGAGAAAGACAATAGTTGAACAGTTTTGAACAAATTAATTTCTTCCAAAATGAAGGAGACGCAAGAGAGAAATAGAGAGATTTTGTATTTTTCTTCACTTACTTAGCTAGCAAATGCAGCTAGCTAGTTTAGCCTACCTAAGCACCCTGCTCAAACAGAGGGATGCTATGTTAGTTAGCTGGCTATGACTATCCAACACAACACTGGAACTCAAGATACGTTTTTGGTATTACAAATGTATTGCCACCGGGGCCCGCCGGTGTAACTGCTTACTGACTGTACACTAACGCTACTGCATGATTGTACGGGTTTACTAACATGTTAGGTATATTAGCTATGCTGACTATGACGTTACTTTAGCTAATATGGTGACAACGATGTAGGCTGTGTGTAGCCTTGGAAAGGTTTTTTCGCCTGATCACATACAGCTGATGTATTGTTCATTGAAGTTCACAAGCGAAGAGACAAGGTGAGAGAAGGAGAGCACACAGAAGGAATACAACGTGGCTGCTATGAAAGTGAACTGTGTTTATGCGTGATCAGGGGTGTATTCATTCTGCCGATTCTGTTGAAAAACATTTCTTAAATGGAAGCAAACAGAACAAAACATACCTGAGTTTGTCCAATAGAAACTCTTGTTTGCAACTGTTGGACTAATGATTATACCCTATATCACCTAGATGCAGGCAAGAGTGTGCAAGGCATTATTGAATGTCACTGTCTGTCGCCTCAAATTGGTCTCTCGACCTGTGTGCACCTACGTTGTAAACTTTCATTCATAAGCTAGGTTGTAGCAACCTCATGATGGGTATAGGGAACATTTGAGTATCATGTAGTAGCCTAAACCTATCGCTGTTACATTGAACTGGGTGAATGGAATATGAATGACAGTCATCCAATAAGCTGTAATAGAAATAAGGCCATGCTCTGACTGCCACTGGTACTCCATCATGACAAAGTTAAAAGCATGTTTTAGAAATGTTTGCAAATTTATTGAAAATGAAATACAGAAATATCTCATTTGCCAAAATAATCAAACCCCTGAGTTAGGACTTTGTAGAAGCACCTTTGGCAGCGATTACAGATGTGAGTTTGTCTCTAAGAGCTTTCCACACCTGGATTGTACAATATTTATCCACTATTATTTTCTAAATTCTTCTACCTCTGTCAAATTAGTTGTTGACCATTGCTAAACAACCGTTTTCACGTCTTGCCATAGATTTACAAGTAGATTTAAGTCAAAATTGTAACTCGGCCACTCAGGAACATTCACTGTCGTCTTGGTAAGCAACTCCAGTGTAGATTTAGTTTTAGGTTATTGTCCTGCTGAAAGGTGAATTCATCTCACAATGTCTGGTGGAAAGCAGACTGAACCAGGTTTTCCTCTAGGATTTTGCCTGTGCTTAGCTCCATTCCTTCTTTTCACTCTGTGAATTAGGTTAGTATTGTGGAGTAACTACAATGTTGTTGATCCATCCTTAGTTTTCTCCTATCGCAGCCATTCAACTCTGTTACTGTTTTAAAGTCACCATTGGCCTCATGGTGAAATCCCAGAGCGGTTTCCTTCCTCTCCTGTCTTTGTAGTCACAAGTGTAATTAATAACTTTACCATGGTCAATGTCTGCTTTTTTATTTTTACCCATCTACCATCTTTGTGAAGCGTTGGAAAACCTCCCTGGTCTTTGTGGTTGAATCTGTGTTTGAAATTCAGTGTTCGACTGAGGGGCCTTACAGATAATTGTATGTGTGGGGTACAGAGATGAGGTAGTCATTCAGAAAGGTTAAGCACCGATATTGCACACAGCGTGAGTCCATGCAACTTATTCTGTGACTTGTTAAGCACATTGTTACTCCTGAACTTATTTAGGCTTGCCATAACAAAAGGGTTGAATACGTGTTGATTCAAGACATTTCAGCTTTTCATTTTTAAGACATTTGTAAACATTTTCAAAACATAATTCCACTTTGACATTATGGGGTGTTGTGTGTAGGCAAGTAACAAAACATCTGAATGTAATCCATTGTCTGTAACACAACAAAATGTGGAAAAAGTCAAGGGGTGTGAATACCTTCTGAAGGCCCTGTACACCATCCCCATATGCAGTTGGAATTGATGATTGAATATTTCACAGTCCTTTGTACTGTAACTTTACAATACATCACCATGAACCTGGCTGACACATTTGAAGTCGAACCCCGCAATTATTTGCCGCTGAGGTAATAATTATAATTATCATAATCATAGTAATTAAGCGGTCTAAGAGTGATTCGATTTCTGTCTGAATGTCTGTGTTGGGGATCCCACTCTCCCATTTGTCCTGTTTTGGGGCGATATTTAGGGTGGTATTGGGTAACGTCAGTTGCGAGGACAGGATATGGGAGTGGATGTATGTTTTGAGGAACAAGGCAAAAAGTGCTGACAGGTAGTGTGTACTGCCGGGAGGGGGACAGTGGCTCTTTAGAGGCAGCAGCAGACACAAGAGGAGCGATATCGTCTCAGACGACTCCTTTCATGGGACTTTGAGAGAAAGTAACACTAAGGGATAATGGGACTTACATTCCACCAAGGCAGAGTCAGGGAGAGGCACAAGACGAGACAAGCGTCCCCCTACCCCTGTGCTTCCTCTCTCTCCTTTCCCTGCGACCTTAACATTTATCAAAGAACCCCATGCTGGAATTCCTCTCAGCATCTGTGGCCTGCTGGCGAGAGAGACAGACGTGCACTGAGACACACACACACACGCACACACACACACACCGTCCCAAGCTGTTTTAAATATGTGACTCTGCGGAGGGCTGTCCTTGCTGATCCCCCCTCGGGAGTCTGAGGATTACTACAACCCCCCAACCCCTTCTTCACCTCTCTCTCTCTCTCTCTCTCTCTCTCTCTCTCTCTCTCTCTCTCTCTCTCTCTCTCTCCCTCTCTCTCTCGTTTCTTTATTGTACCTCCTGTCACTTCATCCTATTCATTTAACCTTTCATTAGTGTCAGCAGACAGCCTCTGTGTCTAGTGGATAGTGTAGGAACAATGCCAAAAAAGCCCCACTGTTAGTTATTAGATTCCTTCATCCCCGTTTACCCTGGCAACCCAATATTAAGGAAAGAGAGAGAGAGACAGAGATAGAATGTAAATAAGAAAGAGAGGGAGAGAAAGTGGGGAAAGAGAGGGGTGGAGAGAGAGAGATAGACAGGGGGTGGAGAGAGAGATAGAGAGGGAAAGCGAGGGAGAGAAGGGGAAGAGGGGGTTGCGTGGTTGTGGCACCAGCCCATCTCCCCGGGTGCAGCATGCAGCAGGCCCCTTCTGGACTTGTCAAGGACATGTGCCACATGTGGAGAAGTACAGAGAGGGGGGAGAGAAGGACAGAAAGAGAGGGGGGGAAAGATACAAAGAGAGAGAGGGGTTTGAAGAGAGAGAGAGAGAGAGAGAGAGAGAGAGAGAGAGAGAGAGAGAGAGAGAGAGAGAGAGAGAGAGAGAGAGAGAGAGAGAGAGAGAGAGAGAGAGAGAGAGAGAGAGAGAGAGAGAGAGAGAGAGGCAGGGTTGAGTGGGTCTGGCTGCTGCAGCAGCTCTGGAGGAGTTTACTGAAAACACAAACAGTTAGTGCAGGAATTCTGTTTTTAATTGGCAGAGGAGACAGGACAGAAGGACCAGGGCCCCCTGCTGGTCTCCTCCCTGCTTCTCTCACTCTTTCTTTCTTTCAGTTTTTTGTCTAGTTTCCCTCTCTCTTTCTCCCTCTCTCTTTCTTCCTCTCCATCTTTCTCCCTCTCTCTGTGTCTTCCCTTCCTCCTCCTGTATTCTCCCACTTTGAAACAGTCCTTTTTCTTTATGGTGCGTAGCCTGGTCATAGGACCACTTTTTGAAAAGTAGCAAACTTCAATACCCTGTCTGAGGCGCCTAAAATCTATAAAACCACATTTCCAATCTATTTGGATTAATTTAGTCTTAGTCTACATTTAAATTTAAAAAAAACGTATTGTGAATTCCAACTTACGAATCACGTGATGATAATGTCTTTCTAGAGAAGCCTGGTTGTGTTTTCTGTTGACATTACGCTGGCATCCTTGATAAGGAGTCTAACTAAACTTGATATGTGTCTGTGTATAGCTCAGTCAGCACACAGACAGCATTCTGCTCCGTCTATACATTAGGATCCCACCACCCAGCCTGTAGTAGGGAGCCATCGGTCACTCCCAGAGGGCAGTGAATCGCTCGCCTGTCACAGGAGATTTGGCCAGCACACACACATGCACACACACATGCACACACACATGCACGGACACACAAGAAAACGTGTGCACATGCACAAGAGAATGTGCACACACACACCTTAAGACAGGGAGGGGGCAACAAATTTCGACCCTGACCAGAGTCCATCACATAGGGTTCCTGATGAAGCCCATCTCTCACTCCTGTCACCCCTCTCCACCCTCATCCCTCCTTCCCTCCTTCCCTTCCTCTGTGGCCACCACTCACTTCGAGACCTTAATCCACATCCTGTCCCTTACTTAGAGCCCTGGCCAGCAGGACTTTCTCCTCTCCTCTGTCATCCTCCTTTCCTTTTGCCCAGAATCTGTCTGTCCACCCCTCCGCCCTCTCACCACTCTTTCTCTCTCTCTCTCTCTCTCTCTCTCTCTCTCTCTCTCTCTCTCTCTCTCTCTCTCTCTCTCTCTCTGGGGCAGTAATTGATAGTGATGCTGCTGTGTCCAGTGGTGTAGCCTACTAAGCATTCTGGTCAGCACTAAACTAGAGGTGTGTGTGTGCGCATGCTCGTGTGTGTGTCTGCGCGTGTTGAAAATGTAAGGGCCATTTTTTTCCGCAGAACCCCAGTCTCAGCTGCGGTATGTGTCCTCGACTAAGGAATGCATACAATGGTATTTTGTTGTTCATTAGTTTAGTCGTCCTTGCATGTAAAGAATTTCCCAAATCAAGAAGTATTTGAAAATAGCTATTATAGTTATCTAGAAAGTCATGAATGATTTTAAGAGCTATAATTTAGCCTCCCCAGTTTGCAGAAGCAGTCTGGGGCAGATATTGTACATGAGCATTTGAATATTTGTTTTAATTCTGCAATAGACTGTACTGCGTGTCTGTGGCGTATCATGTCTAATTTAATGGTCTAGAAATATGCAGTACATCTATAAACATCTATAAACGATCTTGTATGAGCATATAGAAACCGTCTACAAACATCCATATAGGATCTATAAACACATCTATACCTATAGTCCGTGTTGATCCTGAATAGCCCATGCAGTACGGTATATATTTGGGTTCTCTCTCGTGTCTCCCTGCCCCAGCATCAGGTAACCGTGGCAGAGTCGGCTGAGTGTCGGCGTGTGTGAAGTGTAATTGCTACAGGAAGAGGAGGGGAGTGTCTCTTATCTGCTCCGGGGACTAAGCCCCTCCTCCGTCCACACAGGCCTGGTATTTATTACCCCCTAAGTAATCACTTTGCTCTCCCTCTTTTGATAGACCGTTATTGCTCTAACTACTCGGGGTCCCTATAGGAATTTGCGGGCCCTCCAGTTTTATTAGACAAAGGGCCTCATTATTCAGACGCCGCATTAAGACCACCATTAGATCCCCCCCAGTCCACTGAGTTGCCCGCCGGATCCCGTTGCAAGACACTTCATGCCGTACGTTGGGCACAGAATGCACACAAGCAGGCAGGCACACACACATACACCTATGCACACACTGAGAATATTATTCATGTTCATGGTAGTGGTCCCTTGTAACTCAGTTGGTAGAGCATGGCGCTTGCAAGGGCAGGGTTGTGGGTTCAATACCCACGGGGGACCGGTGTGAAAATGTATGCGCTCACTACTGTAAGTCGCTAAATGACTAAGATGTCAATGTAAAATGTAGTCCAGTCACTACAAACAGAAGTAAAGACGTAACTACAGTACATGGCCTACAGTGACATCAAAATGACAGAAGTTGAGTTTTAGGGACTCAGATGTGGTTTGTTATTTTCTTTTGGCTTCTTCACTCTGTTTGTTTCCCCACTCGGAGGCGGTTAGGCTTTGTCATTGTGGCTTTCTCTCTCTCTGCACTCGTTCCTTTGACGCTCCCTCATTCTTATGGCAGCAGCCAATGAGCACTCTTCCTCGGGCATTCGTAAAAATAAATAAACACACAGCTTGTGGTAGAGAGAGAGAGAGAGAGAATAAGTGTCCTCTGTTCCTCCTCCACCTTCACTCATTTTTTAATTTCTTTGTAGCCACCTGTGTGCATCCAATATGGCCGCCTTTCTTCGCAGCAGCTAATCGATGGGCTCTTATTGGGTTTGACTGTTTGGTCCAATATCTCATGGCCTCATTGTGGGCCGCCCCGGGGCCAGAGGATTCAGACTAATAACTCTAGTCAGTCTCAGGGGACTCGGTTGAGATCCAGAGATGAGGAGGGAGAGATGATTAGTACTGAGATGTTATGTAGCTGGAGTTCCAGACCCTCTAACACAGAGCAGAACATTATATTCCCCCCCAAAGAAATCTAGCATCGCAATCCTCATACATCTTAATTGTGTCATTTGGCTACCATGGTGACACATGCTAAATCATAAATTCTCCCCCTCCGCTGTAAATCCAATCCAAGACATGTTCCTGTAGCAGGGACTCTCTGGCAAGCCTTCATAAGTCAGTATAGTGAAGTTGGCAGGGAACAGTGGCTCTGTAGACTGTAGGAGGGAAACATATGAGGAACGATAGAAACCAAAATGTTTCCTGTATGTTTGTCTGTAGTTGTCGCGGGTCGATGGGCCCAGGGCCGCAGAGCCACGCTCAATATGATGTCTGCTAAATCGGAGGAAAGAAGGTGGTTTGTTTGGACTGTAGCCTGTGGCTGTTTCTCAAATGGCATCCTATTCTCTATATAGTGCTCTACATTTGACAAGGGCCCATAGGTCTCTGTTTGTGCACTATATAGGGAATAAGGTGTCACTTGGAATGCTGCCATTGACTCCTCGATGCACTTTGAAGGTAAACTGAAGTCATGGTCACTCTGTGGTATGGTACTCATAAACCCTGTATTGTACACACTGGCATTCTGTATTGCAGGGATATATTTAAGCAATAAGGCCAGAGGAGGTGTGGTATATGGCCAATATACCACGGCTAAGGGCTGTTCTTATGCACAATGCATCGAGGAGTGCCTGGACACAGCCCTTAGCCGTGGTATATTGGCCATATACCACAAACCCTGAGGTGCCTTATTGCTATTATAAACTGGTTACCAACGTAATTAGAGCAGGAAAAATACATATTTTGTTGTACCTGTGGTATACGGTCTGATATACCACAGCTGTCAGCCAATCAGCATTCAGGGCTTGAACCACCCAGCTTATAATGAGTGTTGCAGTGAATACACACTTCCCCTGAGAATTTGGCATAGTCCTTGATACCGTCCCACTCCTTATGCAATGCTTGGGACTGTTGTAAGTTCTTGCACTATATAAAGCATGTGCATATCCAGGGCAAAAATAGTACATCTCAATTGGGACTGGTGAACTGCTGCACTTAAACTGAGTTTGTACTTATCCGTATAGTCTACTGTATACTGACTTAACACTTCTATTCATGGCAGTAAGTGTGCCATTATGTTGTAGGTGGAAGAATGTGCCCTTTTGTGAGTCACGGGCTGAGATTTTTTTCTGAATGAAAAGAGATTATCCCCCAGTCTCCTAGCCACACACACACACACACGCGCAAACTTAGCTCAGTAACATACCTGTCAGCTGGGACAAACCACTAGTTTGAGTGAAGTGAAGGCAAAACAGAGGTGAAACGAGACAAAATGAATTTGCGAAGGGAGAGTGCCACTTCAGCGTAAAGCTGTCATTACCACGGCTAGCGTACTCCCTCATAAATAGTTATAATGAGCTGCTTTCAGCAGCCAAACCATTCTGTATGTAACATGATGTAACGGGAGAGGAACAGTCCTCTTCTTGCTCTGATGTAACCAGAGACGGACCTCTTCCTTTGCGTCTGTCTGGTGATTTGATTCAAAACAGATGGAGTTTTTCTGCAGGATTTTCTGGTCGTGTTTTCATTTTCAGAAGATCCCACTTCTGCCACCAAAATGATGGTTCAATAATACAGTAGCTCGGTGTCTGATATTCTATACCTTCTCCCCTTTCAGTTTTGTTGTCGGTGCATGTATGCTGTTGCGAGTTTTCACTTGTAAATCTTTTGCTCGTTCGCGGTGGCTGTTTGGCTTGGGTTCGCAGCGCAGTTGCACTTTATAAGCCAATGAAAATGTCAGGCACATTTCTCAGAGTGAAAAATAAAATTTTGTGACAAACTGTAATCTTATACTTCGATGCGTCTTGGCTGTGTAGCTCTGAGTAAAAACTATGATTATGGGTGAAGGGTTTAAATGGCTGGTATGTCTGTTTGTCCCTCTATCTGTCGGGAAGTGGCAGGCTCAAACCCATCACAGAGGTCGTATGTCACTGCTTCATTGGCTAGGTTCAAGGACTTCCTCTTGAACCTAGGTGTGCATGTTCATGAATGTGTCTGTGGATTCCCAGCATAGAGTAAACGGGAGAATTGAAAGGCACCAAACACCCAACAACACAGCAACACCCAACAACACAGCAACACCCAACAACTAAACAACAACACAGCAACACCCAACAACATAGCAACACCCAACAACACAGAAACACCCAACAACTAAACAACAACACAGCAACACCCAACAACACAGTAACAACACAGTAACATCCAACAACACAGCAACACCCAACAACACAGCAACACCCAACAACACAGTAACAACCAGCAACACCCAACAACACAGCAACACCCAACAACAACCAGCAACACAGCAACACCCAACAACACAGCAACACCCAGCAACAACCAGCAACACAGCAACACCCAACAACTAAACAACAACACAGCAACACCCAACAACACAACAGCAACACCCAACAACACCCAACAAAACCCAACCCAACAATCACAACACCCAACAACACAGTAACAACCAGCAACACCCAACAACACAGCAACACCCAACAACTAAACAACAACACAGCAACACCCAACAACTAAACAACAACACAGCAACACCCAACAACACAGCAACACCCAGCAACACAGCAACACCCAGCAACACAGCAACACTCAACAACTAAACAACAACACTGCAACACCCAACAACACAATGGCAACACCCATCAACACAGCAACATCCCTACAACACCCAACAACCCTACAACACCCCAAAACACCACAGCAACACCCAACAACACAGCAACACCTAACACAACAACACCCAAGAACACAACAATGCCTTACACAACAACACCTAACAACAGCTAACAACACAGAAACACCCAACAACACAGCAACACCCAACAACTAAACAACAACACAGCAATACCCAACAACACAGCAATACCCAACAACACCGCAACACCCAACAACACCGCAACACCCAACAACTAAACAACAACACAGCAACACCCAACAACACAGCAACAACCAACAACACAGCAATACCAACAACACAGTAACAACCAGCAACACCCAACAACACAGTAACACCCAACAACACAGCAACACCCAACAACACAGTAACACCCAGAAACACCCAACAACACAGAAACACCCAACAACTAAACAACAACACAGCAACACCCAACAACACAGCAACACCCAACAACACAGTAACACCCAACAACACAGTAACACCCAACAACACAGCAACACCCAACAACACAGCAACACCCAACAACCAGCAACACCCAACAACACAGCAACACCCAACAACACAGCAACACCCAACAACTAAACAACAACACAGCAACACCCAACAACACAGCAACACCCAACAACACAGCAACAACACAGCAACACCCAACAACACAGCAACACCCAACAACACAGTAACACCCAACAACACAGCAACACCCAACAACACAGCAACACCCAACAACACAGCAACACCCAACAACACAGCAACACCCAACAACACAGCAACACCCCAAAACACAGTAACACCCAACAACACAGCAACACGTAACAACCAGCAACACCCAACAACACAGCAACACCCAACAACTAAACAACAACACAGCAACAACCAGCAACAACCAGCAACACCCAGCAACACAGCAACACCCAACAACAACACAGCAACACCCAACAACACAACAACAACACAACAGCAACACCCAACAACACCCAACAAAACCCAACACAACAATCACAACACCCAACAACACAGCAACACCCAACAACACAACGGCAACACCCATCAACACAGCAACATCCCTACAACACCCAACAACACCACAGCAACACCCAACAATACAGCAACACCTAACACCAAAGAACACAACAACACCTTACACAGAAACAGCTAACAACACAGCAACACCCAACAACACCTAACAACACTCCCTCAGCTAATCTGTTTTACAGGACATACACTAGGATCACACTGACTAGTGGTGTCTTTCCTTATTCTGGATTATACTGAATATTGGTAACACTTCATTTGAACTATTTGTCATAACAGTGTCATAATATAGTCATAAACATTACTAATAATGGTCAGTGGTAGGCTAGGCTGAATTCAGGAGCTAATATGATTTTGTACTGTACGCTCTCAGTTGGTATTGTTGAGTGGGTCTGGTTGATTGTCCTCTGTCTGAATCAGTGGGTCCAACCCGACTAGTCCAGACAGGAGGTCTGGAGGGAGACAGTTTAGTGGACTATAGTCTATGTCCCAACTGCCAAAAATATTCATTCAACCCCATGGGTCTGGAGAGAACCCATCCGTTCAACAATAAATCCACACACACATACTAGTCACGCTCGGCCATATGGTCCCCGGTGCTGTGTGTGTGTGTGTGTGTGTGTGCATGTGTCTGTGCATGCGTCTGCGGTACAGGGAACTTATGTCTGTCTTCACGTCACAGATAATTGCCTCCTATTCACAATGGCAAAACACACCAGACCCTCCTCACATGATATAGTAGGAAAATACTGTAGCCTACACACACTCTCCATCACTGGGAAAGGCAACATTGGCTAATGTTGAGAATGGTGTGAATTAAAGTGGTACTTTCTGTTCATTACGAAACAAATGGCACCCTTTGACTGCAATTAGCCTAGAGAACTTCTTTACCAACTACCAACAATGTCATTTTTTCATCCTTTTAATGCCTCTCTTTGATGTGTTTTTAAGTAGACTTACACTAGTGCTGTTTTCACAGATGACAAAACGTCATCCTATTCATCTTCAATGTCTCTTCAATATCTTAGTTTATCTTCATTCTGGCTATAACAGCCTTAGGTCACATGGCCCATTGCCAGTCTGAGACAGTCTGGGCAGTAGTCAGGAGAAAAGGGCGGCCTTGATTTCTGAACACGTACACACATTTCTATGTTATAATCTGCACTTGGCTCCCAGACCTTTCTATCCCCTTAATCCTCAAATTAATAAATTAAGCTATAATTAAGGAAATGTGCTATAATGATCTCCAATTACACTATTTTGGGCCATATAACAATGGGTCTTCAAAGCCTCTTCAAACCTTTGCATTGCTAGGTTAAATGCTAACACTAAAAGGTAACACAGCTGCATTGGCCGTAGACTCTGCATCACTAACTGCAGAAGGCGAAATGCTATTGCTAATAGCTAAAAGCTAACACAGTTGCATAGACCGGTTGGTTGTTTAGCAACAGGGTTGACTTGGACTGTTGACAACATGCACATTTGGTTTCGTCTACAATGCTTATTGCAAACATAAATACATTTGCACAATGAGCACTTGCAGTCTCTCAAATACATTGTTACAGCTATCTAGAATTTTTGCCATGTCAGCAACATCAGTCAAAACAGCTCAAAACAAGATACAGCTAGCTGAAACAAGCCACTTAAGATTCCCCACATGGCAGCTTCCTGTCACTGTTGCTAGCTATCTGGCCATCCAGAATCATAACAGCACACAGACTTCTACAGCCTTCTGCATCGTTTCGTGACGGTGTCAGCTAACCCAGCTATATGGCAGGAGATACTGCATCTCCAACTGCAGAAGGTGAAATGCTATTGCTAAAAGCTAACACCGCTTCTTATGGCTGGAGATACTGGCCCCTTTCATTTGGGAGTTTTCTCCATCTGTTATTTTGCTTGCAGTTATATTTAAGTAGCTTGTCTGTTTTGTAAAGCCTATGGATTTCATGTTTCACGGTTGTGGTTTCTGACCAGGTCTGCTCTTCAAAGCTAACCTTGGCTAACCTTGCTAGCCAGGAAGTTGACTTTGCGTGTCTCGATCTTACTTGACAAAGCGCAGTAAGTCAAACTCACTCTCTGCTCTGGATAGTGTAACTCTTTTCTTTATTTTCTTGGTTACAAATTAAGAAAAGGTGGAATTCCTGAATAACATTGTGCCTCATGTAGCTACAGAACGCTAGTAGCGTTAGTAAAGATACTCGCTTTTGTGAGGACTGTATCTGAATGCTCTCTTTGGGTCAAATTGACTTCATCAATTATACAAATGGTATACTTTTATACTTCTTGTTCCTAAGGCTCGTAGGAAATTGCTTTATTTTGTTGCTACAAATGAGATAAGGGTGGAACTGCTCAAAAATGTCTATTAGGCTTCTCAGAGCATCGGTGAGAGCTACAAACTGTAGTGTGTGTGTGTGTGTGTGTGTGTGTGTCCATGTGTGCGTAGAGTTTCTGAAAGGCTCTTTCAGCAGGGCCATGGTGACTTGATGGTGTTCAGCCCGTCCTCCCCCGCCTCTCCTGGGACTTGTCTACGAAGCAATCCCAGTTTTCCCTCTTCTCTCCTCTGCTCCGCTGCATCCATATAGCACTAATGATTATGGAAGTGGACAGTTTTTTAATGCAGTAATGTCATCAGTGCCGCCATTTGATTGCAGGTCCATTGCACTTGACGGCGCCCGCAAATGCATCTAATGCACACACTCTGCAGAGTAGGCCAGTGGTTCCATAATCAGAACACACAGCAGAGGTTGGTTAGGTGTGTGTAGCTTCACATTCTGGAGTGTGTCGTCATGGGTTCTGGTTTGGGTCAGACACCCATACCATTTGACATTTTCCACGTTTGAAGTCGTACTCAAGAGCACTAACTCCAAATGGCATCCAAGTGTCTCAGAACTGCAAAGAAGCCTAGATGAACCTTTGTTTATTTTTCGTGGTTGGGATTTGGGCAACCCAAGGGGCTGTCACTGGCTTCCACCAAGAGCAAGATCTACAGCAGAGAATCTAGAAATGGCTCCCTGCTTTAATTTAAAATCTCTCTTTCTCCTTACTTGCTACACTCAAAGTTTAGGGAGACCATGGCAACCCAACCCACAATACCCAGGGTGCCCTCTCAGCCTTGGCTGTGTCTTTGGCTGCATCTGAAATGATACCATATTCCTTATGTAGTGCACTACTTTTGACCAGAGCCCTACATTCAAAAGTAGTGCACTATATAGGTAATAGCATGCCATTTCAGACCCACCAGTGAGGGTCCAGGGAACATGTCACCTGACTCAGTCAGGCCAGGGCCCGGTCAGTCAGTCAATCCGCTGCTCCCCGCCCCTCGGTCCTCACAGTCCAGTGGAGCGCCCCTCGCCCTGGTGCGGCTAAAACAACACGCTGCAGCCAGTTTGAATAATACCACGGTGCAGGTTGCATAAGGGCCTGAATGGTACACACACGGTGGGCATGTGGGGTCCGGACATGTGGCAACGAGGTGCACAGAGTGTTTGTGCTTATATTTTTATGTCTACGTAGCCGGTACACGTTATGCACAATGTGTATCCTTATCCGAGTAACTTTGAGGGTATGTGAGAATGTGTGTATTAGAATATGTGCGACTACGTGTGCGAGTCTGTGTGGGTGGGTGTTGGTGACGGTATGGCTGGGGACCTACCACCACAGTCCCCGACGCTCCCACAGAACACATCCCCAGACCCTCTCCATCTCTCTCTCCTTCTACATCCCTCTATCCCCTCTCTCTCTCCTCCCGTCTTCCCTTCCTGCAGTTCATATTTCAGTTTGCTCCCAGGAGCTCGCAGGTCCGTGCCAGACGGAAATTTGCTGAAGCTGCAGGAGCCCCCTCGGAGGCCACACGGAGGAGGGACAGGAGGGGAACAATCAGGCCCAGTCCTCCCTCTCTCTCGTTCCCTCTCTCTCTCTCCGTCTCGCTCTCCCCAGCCTGCCAGGCTGCACAGGTCCTCAGGGTGACTCGCTGTTGGCTCAGGACACTAAATCCCCCCCGAAATCCCTCCCTCCTCTCCTTCCCTCCCTTTAACTCCCCGGGGTGGGACGGTGAGGCCATCCAGTCATACACTGTCCATCAGCGTGTGTTTACTCTCACCGTGACAGGGCCGACACATCTGGAGTGCATATTCAGGTTCTCCCTCCTCCCTCCCGCCCTCCCTCCCTCCCTCCCTCCCTCCCTCTGTCTGTCTCTCTTTCTCCCTCCCTCTCTCTCTTTCTGTCTCCTTCCCTCTCTCTCGCTCTCCTCAGTGCCACTAGGCACATTCCGCCAGATCATTTCAGCCCCCGTTGTTATGGCGATTGTCTCTCCCCTCCAGTGATTTTCAAGTTGCATGACAGAAATTGCTGGAGCTAACCAGGAGTGCAGGGGGGTGCATGGGGAGGTTAGGGGAAAGAGGGTGAACGGGAGGAGGAGGGGGACAAAAGTCAAGGGAGATCTGGAGAGAGGAGAAGAGGAGGAAAGGAGAGGGGGCGTTCTTCTTCTTCTCTTCTTTCAGAGAGCAAACTAATTACAGCGAGTTCTTCCTTTCTTCTCTCCCTCCGTTCAGACACCCTGGCTTGTGGTCTATTGAAGTGACACTCTCTCTCTCTCTCCCTCCTTTGCTCTCTCACTCATCTTTCTCCCCCTTCTTTTCCCCTAACATTCCTGTGCTGGTGTGTGACTGTGATGGCTTGTCATCTCCCTGGAATGTCCTGCTCTCCCACCTCGTCCCCTGTTTCACGTGAAGCGTTCGTTCCTGGGTTTCCGACCCTCACACTCCCTCACACACTGAAACGCTAGCTTTTTGAAAACGTGTGCTAGCAGATGGTGTCCATTCGGCTGCATACTTACCACTGGCTGGGGTCCACAACAAGCAGAGCGATCCACAGATCTGTAGTCCACGGGTTGTTTCTCAACTGGAGAAAAGTGTTCAAGTTATTTTATCTGGTGTTGCCTGTGGTAGGAAAACGGGACAATTTACTGTATTCTGGTAGACCGGAGGAATTCTAATGATTACGTTAATGACAAAAGCTTTTAAATGAAAAACTGTTGTTTCACACAAACATTGTGTATTTTGTAGCTTGTCCGACACAGGTCCTAGTAGCCACACGTTTGACATTTTGATTTATAGAATGGAAATTGAGTTTGACATTTCATTTAGAATTTTATTAAATAGATGTTAGCAATTACCATTCTTTGTCTAACAGAGCACAGACAGTGACAGTAGTTTTTAATCAGAGATGATGTGCTGTGTGAGGCTCTCTCCCATTTGTCTCATGTTCAACAGTACAGTATCTGGACGGAATTCTTTCTCTATTTCTATCATGTGACTTTTAATGAAGACAAGATCTTTGCTTTAGATAATTACTAGAAGATAGATAGAAACACGTTTCCTACTGTACATAAAGACATGGAGAAACATATTTCCTACTGTACATAAAGACACGGTGAAACATATTTCCTACTGTACATAAAGACACGGAGAAACATGTTTCCTACTGTACATAAAGGCATGGAGAAACATGTTTCCTACTGTACATAAAGACATGGAGAGACATGTTTCCTACTGTACATGTAGACATATGGAGAAACATGTTTCCTACTGTGCATAAAGACATATGGAGAAACATGTTTCCTACTGTACATAAAGACATATGGAGAAACATGTTTCCTACTGTACATAAAGACATGAGGAGAAACGTGTTTCCTACTGTACATAAAGACATGGAGAAACATGTTTCCTACTGTACATAAAGACATGGAGAAACATGTTTCCTACTGTACATAAAGACACGGTGAAACATATTTCCTACTGTACATAAAGACTTGGAGAAACATGTTTCCTACTGTACATAAAGACATGGAGAAACATGTTTCCTACTGTACATAAAGACACATAGAAACATGTTTCCTACTGTACATAAAGACATGAGGAGAAACATGTTTCCTACTGTACATAAAGACATGTGGAGAGGCAGGCAGGACGTTAGGTCTAATGGTGTACAGGAACATGTTGGACTCAATTGTCATCAATGGAATTCAATAATGACAATGAAGTAGTGGCTGGGGGGGTAGTGTGTGTGTGTTGGGGGGCGGGGGGTTACCTTTTGAGTCCCTTAATTGACATGATCTCCTGGAACGACAACAGCTGTGTGTGTGTGTGTGTGTGTGTGTGTGTGTGTGTGTGTGGACTCATATTTATTCAGCTCAACGCCTGGATGAGCAGGACTTATCCTCTGTCCTGATTACCCTGCCTGCCCTGCCATCATTAATCCTTCAGAGACCCTGGCCCCCTATCACCAGTCCCTAACACACACACACACACACACACACACACACAGAGCAACAGACAGACATTCCCCCGTTCTCTCTCTTTTTCTCTCTGCTTCTGGTTAGTCCTGAGGGCAGAGATGAGAGGTAGTGTGTGTGTGTGTGTGTGTCTCTGTCACCTGGCCCTCCAGGCCCCTGCTAGGCATCCCTAGGGGCCCCCAATCCCTCTAAGGCAATGCACAACATTTTTGTGTTTGAGTGTGTTTGCACGTAGCTAACCTCCTGATGTTCCTCTCCCATATCACCCATCCTTTTCTTTGGTAGAGACACAGTCTTCAGTAGCCAGAGCCCTAGCTGTGTGTGTCTCTGTTTCTCCTACTCGGGACACCGGTGATCCTTCAATAACACCCATCACAGCCAAGACATAATATTGAACATGGCCACATTCCCTCTACCCTGCTCTGTGCCCGTTTATCAATTATTGAAATGAGAAAAGTAAAAACACATTGTACTGATAAGTAGGCTCTTTGTTTCTGGCTCGTCACAACCACGAGTACTTGACACACACACACACACGCACACACACACACACACACACACACACACACACACTTGATGGAGGCTGGTTTCCCCCAACTTTCACCAGCACTACTTCAGGCCTTTGACTGAAGGTCAAGGAGCGGGTTGTTTAGTTGTGGTGGCTGTATGTAAAGAACCCAGGGGGATCCAGCAGCCTGTTATGACTCTGATGGAATGATGAGGGGAGCCGGTGCCAAAGCCCTTTTCAATGTACACAGTAGGGGAGGAGGGGAGGAGAGGAAGGGAGGGAGAGGGAGGAAGGGGAGAGGGAAGTATGGGACCAGCTCATTATAAACAGTAGCTCAGGGAAGAGTGCATTGGGGAAAGGGGAAACGGTCTGGCAAGAGATAGCCTTATAGTGGATTAGGGTATATTTTGAAAAATATAATGTCACACATGTATTGTGGTATGTACTGTGTGTATGATGCAAACAATGGGGGCATGGGGAAAGGGCTTGGGGAAAGGGCTTGGGGAAAGGGCTTGGGGAAAGGGCTTGGGGAAAGGGCATGGGGAAAGGGCTTGGGGAAAGGGCTTGGGGAAAGGGCTTGGGGAAAGGGCATGGGGAAAGGGCTTGGGGAAAGGGCTTGGGGAAAGGGCTTGGGGAAAGGGCTTGGGGAAAGGGCTTGGGGAAAGGGCTTGTGGAAATGGCATTTATATTCTGAACATAGTTTGTCATACTCTGTGTAGCGTACTGTGCCACACAATGTAAGACCTACAGGATGTTGGTAAGACCTGCAGGATGTTGAGAAAACCTATTATGTGAAAGAAATCACCTGAGGTGTCTTCACTGTCCATAAATGTTCTCTGTGTGTGTGTGTTCCTGCCATTTCAAACGTTGGCAGGGAGATGAAATGCCTGTTGACACAGTGTTCTCTTTCCCCTGTTGCTTTTTCTCTCCTCTGTGTTGGAAGTGACCACAGGACCACCTGAGAGAGAGACACACACACACACACACACACTCCATCCCCAGCTCCTGCCAGCGCTCCGGCTCTCTCCACTGTCCCTGTCTTCTCCTTTTTCCCATAACAAATAACACGGCACAGAAATCCCCCTAACCTCCCTCCTTGCTGCTGCATCATCTCTGGGAATGTTCCTCATGGCCCAGCCTAGTCCCCTGCTCAGAGGGACTCCCCTCCTGAAGAGTCCAACAGCTGTGGGCTCCTTAAAAAACACGGAGAATTCAGGGTGGGACCGTATGTCTGTGTCAACCTTCCAGAGCTCCTCCAGAGCACCAGGGCGAACCTCCCTCACCCTTCACATGTGGCCCTCGGCCTGGGCAGAGAAAGGCCAACCACTGGGTCCTCGGTTCCACTCCCTTCCCTTGGTGGGGGGCTAGATTGAGAACAGGTTTGGGTGAGACGGCGTGGTGGGAGAATGAAAAG
>CM059810.1:19539854-19592354 GCA_030435695.1 Brachymystax lenok tsinlingensis | reverse complement strand
GCGTCTCCCACGTCTACGGTCGCCGGGGCAACCCACTCATTTCCCCCGCGGACGTGTTCAACGGGGCCGCACTGATCCCCGTCTCCGCCTGACGACGTCCTCAACGAGGTGACCGCGGCGTTACCGCTACAGCCTCGTCGTCACGGTGATAGGCTGGCAGCCTGTCCGTCTCGTGTCTCATCCATTTTGAAACCACTCCACCTGTTTCGGACGATTACCCCGAGTCCGTCCGTCCTCTGCCCTTATCTCCCTTCCCCTCGTTTCTCTTCTGTTCCAGCCACTTAAGTGGTGATGCTCTAAAAGGATGCTTTCTCCATCCACCCTCCGAGACCGTTATTAGACACTTGTTGGTTTGTCCACAGCCCGTAAAAAAACAGAATGTGTGTGTGTCAGAGTGTGTGTGTGTGTGTGTCAGAGTGTGTGTGTGTGTGTGTGCCGGAGTTTGTGTGTGTGAACCAGACCAGACCACTCTCCTTCAGTGGAATTTGCCCTAAGTGGGAGCGTCAATTTAGGGTCTGCGTGTGTTGGTCTGGGACTTTTACTGTGTAGACTCTCAGGCACTCTAGTGGACTGGGACTTTTACTGTGTAGACTCTCAGCCACTCTAGTGGTCTGGGCCTTTTACTGTGTAGACTCTCAGCCACTCTAGTGGTCTGGGACTTTTACTGTGTAAACTCTCAGCCACTCTAGTGGACTGGGACTTTTACTGTGTAGACTCTCAGCCACTCTAGTGGTCTGGGCCTTTTACTGTGTAGACTCTCAGCCACTCTAGTGGTCTGGGCCTTTTACTGTGTAGACTCTCAGCCACTCTAGTGGTCTGGGCCTTTTACTGTGTAGACTCTCAGCCACTCTAGTGGACTGGGCCTTTTACTGTGTAGACTCTCAGCCACTCTAGTGGTTCTAGTGGTCTGGGCCTTTTACTGTGTAGACTCTCAGCCACTCTAGTGGACTGGCCCTTTACTGTGTAGGTCTGGGCCTTTTACTGTGGAGAGAGAGAGAGAGAGAGAGAGAGAGAGAGTGAGAGAGTGAGAGTTACAGAGAGAGGGAGAGAGAGAGTGAGAGTTACAGAGAGAGAGAGAGAGAGAGAGAGAGAGAGAGAGAGAGAGAGAGAGAGAGAGAGAGAGAGAGTTACAGTTACAGTTACAGAGAGAGAGAGAGAGAGAGAGAGAGTGAGAGTTACAGAGAGAGAGAGTGAGTCAGAGAAAAGAGAAATGGCCCTGGAGGTGTGGGTTAAAGAGCGTGACTCAGCTCAGACACCCTCCTACCTTCCTCTCCTCCCTACACAGGCTCAGACGACACCCTGCGCTGACACAACTGGGTGTGGTGAGACGCAGAAAGGGGCATCCTTTGGCAGATGACAGGTTTCAACACATACCCCTCACAGCCACCAGCTACTCCTCTCTCTCATGTCTGTCCCTGTCCTCTCGGCTGTACCTGCCTGCCTGTAGTATTACAGAGCACCTTTCACTCGTAACATTGTGCTGTGCCAAAGAGGTTTCTTTTAACCGGGTCCCAGGTTTCAACACATCCCCCCCGTGGCTGACAGACGCTCACTGCCCTCTCCGTACCACTAACAGCGCCAGAACCAATTCCCTCATACCAGCGCTGAGGCCTGCAACTATCCTAGCATCATGACCCGCTGGAACACCTTGAAACAGCAGGTGATGTCATACCACAAACCAGCACCCAGCCAGCAAAAGAACAGACAAACAAAAGAGGGGGGTGAAGGTTGGTTCTTCACACGCCTTTCGAATCCCCCAGGGCACGTCCCAAATGGATGCCTGTTCCCTATATAGTGCACTACTTTAGATCACTGTGGGCCCGGCTCTGGTCAAAAGCAGTGCACTATAAAGGGAACAGGGTACCATTTGGGAAGCAGACAGTCTTAATTGCGAGAGGAGAGAGGGGAAGCAGCCATCTGCTATTGTTCAATAAGACTTTATTTGTGCGCGAGTCGCCTTGTACCAGGCCACTGCCACCTGCTTTGTACCAACACCGACCCAAATGAAAAACCCCACAGAATAAAACAAAGACGACGGCATACAGAGCTTAAGTGATCCACTAATAAATGAATACGACGCGGGCCGCTTAAAGCATTGTCAGGCGTTCACAGTAAGAGGGGATCCATAATTCCACAGCCGTGAATAACCGAGCAGAGAAAGGATAACAAGAAACAGGACAAAAAGCAGTGCCTGTTATATTTATGATGGTAATAATTAGTGAGGAAATGTAATTTGGAGTGCTATTAGGGGGAGGAGGAGGAAGGACTGCGGTGGAAACCCCAGGGTTTCCCGGTCTTTCTTGCAGGGACTCATTTTGGAGCACCGTGATCTTAACATCCTATTCAGCACTTCTCTATCCACCTCAGAGAGGAGGAATATGACTAGAGATATGAAAACTGGCACTTTTTAATTTTGTTGCCCTGAAATTAATTTGATGAAGTGCTCTTAATATTCGCTGGTTCTAGTCCAGATTTCAAACTGTGTTATTCTCCTGGTGAGGGGCTAAAATGAACATTTGTAATTGTCTGAGAGTTTGATAGACTGCTAACGGCACACAACTGGACAGTCCCTCTGTGTTAGGAATTATACTTCCCTGTGATGCACTGGATCAAGTAGGCCTCATGTTAAAAGGTGAGCTAGGAGGTGAGCTAGGAGGTGAGCTAGGAGGTGAGCTAAGAGGTGAGGTAGTTATGAGATTCTATCTATCACGTGTAATATAGGTGTGGAGTCCAGAGTATGGTGGTGTTGTGTTCAGCAGGGTAGCACACAGACACGGTACTGGGAGAGCAAGGCTACAGGCCCATACTGACTGTGGGACTGAGCCAGGATGTCACCGTGACCCGGTCGCTATGTGGGAGCAGGACTGAGGAAGGGAGGGAACAGAGAGAGAGAAACAGAGAGAGAGAGAGAACAGAGAGGGAGAGAGAGAGAGAGACAGAGAGGACAGAGAGAGGACAGAGAGAGAGAGCGAGAGAGAGGGAGAGGACAGAGAGAGGGGGTCAGAGAAAATGAGAAAGAAGCGAGGAAGAGAAAGGGAGAGAAAGGGAGGGAAAGGGAGTAAGTGTAGAGGGAAACACTTAAAAGGGAGGGACAGAGAACGAGTCAGAAAAGGAGAGGTGGATGTGCAGAGAGAAACAGTTAAAGGAGGAGGGATAGAGGGAGAGCATGAGAGAGGCAGGGAGGAGGAGGAGGGATAGAGGGAGAGCATGAGAGAGGCAGGGAGGAGGAGGAGGGTGTTCTGGCTGTAAGTCCTGCCTGCTGTGTTTCTCTCTCCACACTTATCACCTCTGCATTCCTGCACAAGAGACTCCCCCTGCAAACCCACTGACACAAAACGGACAGGAATGACTGCGAGTGTGTGTGTGTGCCTTTGTGAGCGAATAGGTTATGTTTGTCCGCTCGCCTCTCCAGGACAACCTGGACAGAGAGCGTGTGTGTGCGCATGGTAAAAGAGGTGGGTGTGTGTGTCAAAAATGTGATTCTCTCACTCGCAGCGGGGCCCGGGATTGTCGCTGGGACTACAGAAAACATCTCAGGGATTTCCTGCCATTTAAAACAACTCCTGTGTCCCCGTCCCTCTCTCTCCCTCCTGTCTCCCCCCTCTAGAGTGTGGTGGTGGTTGGGGGCTAGGAGGGGCCACATAGCTGCCGACCTGCACTTTTCAATAGGGGGCCGGGGCCAGGGCTGGACTGGGGCTGGGTTGGGCTGAGTGTACACGGAGCGGAGACAGAGGAGGAAGCCCCTTGTGAACCCTCCTGATTGCAGCTACAACGCTGTGCTCGCTCTCTCTGTTGTTCCAGCGGCTCTGTGACCTTTACCTCTGTGACTGTCTGGCCAATCAGGCCTTTACCTCTGTGACTGTCTGGCCAATCAGGCCTTTACCTCTGTGACTGTCTGGCCAATCAGGCTTTTACCTCAGTGACTGTCCTGCCAATCAGGCCTGATAGAGGATAAAAACATCCAAGAATAACCAATGGGCTGCTTTGAAAGCTCTACTTTGTAATGTATTTCTACTACTAATTGGTAGGGTCTCCTGTACAGCCAGGCCAGAGTCACGTTTTGAAGGATTTGGCAAACTGAGAGGTCTTTCAGTGGTTGGGTGTATCCAATGTTATCTCTCCTGTAAGTGTGTGGGTGCTTATATTTGTGCTGTTACACACATGTACAAGTGGGTATTAATACGCATGGGCGAATTGGAAATAGTTTTTTGCATATCCAGCTCTCCCTGAGACACCCCAGAGAGTGCGGTCACGGACAATTATCTACGGACGACCATAAAGCAATTAGGGTTAAGTGCCTTGCTCAAGGGCAGATCGACAGATTTTTCACCTTGTTGGTTTGGGATTCCAACTAGCAACATTTTGGTTACTGGCCCAATGCTCTAACCGCTGGGCTACCTGCCGCGTGTGTGTGTGTGTGTCCTGCAGTTGTAGTGTGTGTGCTGTTTTATGAGCTATAGCTTGCATACGAAGCCATGCACTCCCTTCCCCTCCCCTCCCCTCCCCTCCCCTTCCCTCCTCTCCTCTCCGCTACTCTCCCTCGCCTCCCCTCCTCCTCCTCTCCTCTCCTCCTATATATCCCAGCTCTGCTTTTAAGCTGGTGATGAATGGTAGAATAAAAGGCCCCATCAGAGAAATGCAAGTTTGCACATCTCTGAACTGTTTTCCTCTGCTATGCAGGAACGAGTGAGAACGACTTCTACACTAATCAATTTGTGTAATACATGGCACAGTGTTATGTCTTAAGTACATACTGATTAATACCTGAATCAGATTGGGAAAGGAGTGTGTGTGTGTGTGTGTGTGTGTGTGTGTGTGTGTGTGTGTGTGTGTGTGTGTGTGTGTGTGTGTGTGTGTGTGTGTGTGTGTGTGTGTGTGTGTGTGTGTGTGTGTGTGTGTGTGTGTGTGTGTGTGTGTGTGTGTGTGTAAAAGACCAGTGCACAGAGCTTAGTATTGAAACAGTACAGCTCAATAGGTTAAACAAGCAGTTCATAGCTCCTCCATTGTGTCCCAATTAGCCAGTGTTATTGTCTCAGCAGGTACCAGGCAGAGGAAACACCACTGTATTTACACAGCAGACTGGAACTGTCCCACAGCCATGTTGTCCCCATAGAGTTAGATAGAGGACTCATCTTTGTATGACAATGTCCATGCTAAAACGGTTATATCCATCTTAATCTCTAGTGGACAGACTACGTAAACATAAATGGTACCGTTTATCTGTCATGATACAATGGCATGCGTGAGATAACAAGCAGCATTAATTCCGGTGTTTGGGTTTTTCTTCAATGGTTATTTCGACAAATCACTATTTCGCAGGTGTTAGCATCTTTCGCATTTCGGGAAGGGAAGGGGACATTTGGCCCATAGACTTGCCCGTAACTTGCAAAGAGAGAGGGTAGAGCTCTTCGTTCTGGTTCCGCTCTTCGTTCTGGTTCCGCTACTCGTTCTGGTTCCGCTCCTCGTTCTGGTTCTGCTCCTTGTTCTGGTTCCGCTCCTTGTTCTGGTTCCGGTCCTCGTTCTAATCTCTCTTCTCTTAACACGTATGGACACAGAACTTAATCGAGCAGCTGACCAATTACATGAGACTTTAGTTATGGGTTAACTGAGCAGCTGACCAATTACATGAGACTTTAGTTCTCGGTTAACTTCTTAGGGAGTGGCAGGTGAGGTGACGGTTTTGGAGAGTCTGGCGTGCCCAAAGCAAAATGCCTGCCACTCAGGCTCAGAAAATAGGACATGCACTATTGGATAGGAAACACTCTGAGGTTTCTAAAAGTATTAACATAAGGTCTGTGAGTATAACAGAACTCATCAGAAACAGAAATCCATCCGGAAATCAGTTTCTGGTGACCTTTTGCTCTGTTTGACACACTCCCCATTGAATCCAATTGTAACCAGGACTGAGACTGCAGTACCTATGGCTTCCACTAGATGTCAACAGTCTATATACAAAGACTCAGAGAGATTGGAGTTAACAGAACGAATAGGTACAGGAAATGGCCAAGGTAGCTCAGATGTCAACAAGTTTTCTCGGGCGCGAGTCTGGCTGCGCGCCCCACTTTATTTTACTTATAAAACGTTTAGGTGACCATCCGAGTGAAATATTATCGCTAATACTCATAAAAGGATAGCTCAGGATGCATTTTAACTGGCATTTGATTTGTTTAGGAAAAGTTTATAGGTATATTTGAACGCGTTCTCTTCACGTTTCAATGGGCGATTCGACGTTGGATTTTCTGAACAACCAAACAGAGATTTATGGTTATAATAAATGACTCTTTCTAACAAAATAACCATTGGATGTCTTCGTTGGACACTTGGGAAGCCCTCAGCAGAAGTTCTTCAAAAGGTAAGGGATTTGTTTTCACTGTGAAATGTGTTTTGTGTGAACCGCAATGGTTTATGAATTTATGCTAATGCAGAAATATTGGAGGTGCTACCCTCAAACAATCAAATGTTGTGCTTTCGCCGTAAAGCCTTTTTGAAATCTACAACGCTGTGATGACTATGAAACACTTGTATATTGATGAATGTTTAATAATTCAACTTTGGGATTTTGAATCTGGCGCCTTACATTTCACCGGGTAGTGTCGGGAGTGGGGCTAGCGCTAGCGCTCCACTGCTCCCTAAGTAGTTAATTGAGCAGCTGACCAATTACACGATACTTTAGTTCTGGGTTTACTGAGACTATATCCATTTAGAGTCCTCTATCTAACTCTATGGTTGTCCCTCAACTCGGCACTCGACTTTGAAGTGTGCTTCAAGTACTGTAGTTTGATAGGAAAAGTACAAGGCTGCTACTCTTCTGAAGAAGGTTTCACTTTGCAATGGTTGTGATTAGTGGTTGTTTTATCTACCACAGTTCAATGCACTGACTCTGAGTAAGTGTGCTAGCTAAATCACTCAAATGTATTGGAAATGTATTTCGTTAAAAAGAGACGGTTGTTGAGACATTGGGAGACAGCAACTAGTTTTGTCTTTAACACCAGAATAGAGGCAGGTTGAGGTTAAGGGTTCGTCTGATGTCTGATCTGGTCCCATGACCAGGAGGGGCATCTCTCCCTCACCTCATCCCCTCCCCTCTCCCCCTGCCTGCCCTTGCCCCCTCAGTTCTCCATGCCTGGATGCTAACCGCTAGTGAAGGCTAGCCAATTATCCCCAATCAGCCTCCTCTAGCCTCTAACTGCCAGGGGAAGCTCCCACTAGAGCTGTGTTCATTATGGGGCACATCCTGACATTAACTTTCTCCTTCCCCTCCCTCCCTCTCTTCTTTCCTGTCTTCTTTTCTCTCTTTTGTTCTCTCTATTGCACCCACACACGCACGCAAACACGCACAGATTCATGAACGCAAGGACATATACTCACACACACACGCATGACACACACACTGCCCTGTCCTAGCCTCTGCTCTGCTGCCCGTAACAGAGTGGTTAACCTGATACCGCCATCGCCGTGTAGCAAGGCCAAACAATCAAACAGGCAAACCAAAAGCACATGGCTTGGTAATTCATGCCTTCCTAATAATGCATTAAGGAAATTGGGGATGGGGAGCTCGTTGGCCATGCATGACGTCATTTTCGGAAGAAAAGTGTGTTCAGGGGTATTAGTGTGTGTGTGTGTGTGTGTGTGTGGGGGTTGTGGTGATTGGCAATGTCACCCCACACACTCCCCCCTCCCATCCGGAGACAGACAGATTGGGCTGAAATCAGCTTAGATAATTTTCCAGAAGAGAAAATCTCTCTCTTTTTCTCCATCTCCCATTCTCTCTGTTTTTCTTCTGTAGTGTGTGTACCTGTATGTTTGTCAGTCCTATAGTTAGTCTAGTCCTATAGTTGGCCTAGTCCTATAGTTGGCCTAGTCCTATAGTTAGTTTAGTCCTATAGTTAGTCTAGTCCTATAGTTAGCCTAGTCCTATAGTTAGTCTAGTCCTATAGTTAGTCTAGTCCTATAGATAGCCTAGTCCTATAGTTAGCCTAGTCCTATAGTTAGCCTAGTCCTATAGATAGCCTAGTCCTATAGTTAGTCTAGTCCTATAGATAGCCTAGTCATATAGATAGCCTAGTCCTATAGTTAGCCTAGTCCTATAAATAGCCTAGTCATATAAATAGCTTAGTCATATAGATAGCCTAGTCCTATAGATAGTCTAGTCCTATAGATAGCCTAGTCCTATAGTTAGCCTAATCCTATAGTTAGTCTTGTCCTATAGATAGCCTAGTCCTATAGTTAGCCTAGTCCTATAGTTAGCCTAGTCCTATAGTTAGCCTAGTCCTATAGTTAGTCTAGTCCTATAGATAGCCTAGTCCTATAGATAGCCCAGTCCTATAGTTAGCCTAGTCCTATAGTTAGCCTAGTCCTATAGTTAGCCTAGTGCTATAGTTAGTCTAGTCCTATAGTTAGCCTTGTCCTATAGTTAGTCTAGTCCTATAGTTGGCCTAGTCCTATAGTTAGCCTAGTCCTATAGTTAGCCTAGTCCTATAGTTAGTCTAGTCCTATAATTAGCCTAGTCCTATAGTTAGCCTAATCCTATAGTTAGTCTTGTCCTATAGATAGCCTAGTCCTATAGTTAGCCTAGTCCTATAGATAGCCTAGTCCTATAGTTAGCCTAGTCCTATAGTTAGCCTAGTCCTATAGATAGCCCAGTCCTATAGTTAGCCTAGTCCTATAGTTAGCCTAGTCCTATAGTTAGCCTAGTGCTATAGTTAGTCTAGTCCTATAGTTAGCCTTGTCCTATAGTTAGTCTAGTCCTATAGTTGGCCTAGTCCTATAGTTGGCCTAGTCCTATATTTTGCCTAGTTCTATAGTTAGCCTAGTCCTATAGTTAGCCTAGTCCTATAGTTAGCCTAGTGCTATAGTTAGCCTAGTCCTATAGTTAGCCTAGTGCTATAGTTAGTCTAGTCCTATAGTTAGCCTAGTGCTATAGTTAGTCTAGTCCTATAGTTAGCCTTGTCCTATAGTTAGTCTAGTCCTATAGTTGGCCTAGTCCTATAGTTGGCCTAGTCCTATATTTTGCCTAGTTCTATAGATAGCCTAGTCCTATAGATAGCCTAGTCCTATAGTTAGTCTAGTCCTATAGTTAGTCTAGTCCTATAGATAGCCTAGTCCTATAGTTAGCCTAGTCCTATAAATAGCCTAGTCCTATAGATAGCCTAGTCCTATAGTTAGCCTAGTCCTATAGATAGCCTAGTCCTATAGTTAGCCTAGTCCTATAGTTAGCCTAGTCCTATAGTTAGTCTAGTCCTATAGATAGTCTAGTCCTATAGTTAGTCTAGTCCTATAGATAGCCTAGTCCTATAGTTAGCCTACTGCTATAGTTAGCCTACTGCTATAGTTAGCCTAGTGCTATAGTTAGCCTAGTCCTATAGTTATCCTAGTCCTATAGTTAGCCCAGTGCTATAGTTAGCCTACTGCTATAGTTAGCCTAGTGCTATAGTTAGTCTAGTCCTATAGTTATTCTAGTCCTATAGGTTTTTGTGTGAGAAGTTCTTTTGTCATTATTATGTTTTCTATATCTGTCCCTCAGCAGTAGTTGTTAGTTAGCCTAGTAGGAGTCAGTCAGTCAGTCAGTAGTGGGGTGAGGTGTGGTGCCTGTAGGTTTGCTCCTCTCTACTCTGCTGTGTTCTCTGCTCCCAGTCTTGTCGTGACAGGAATGGCATTAAGGGCTGTGAGGCGTGGTGACGGAGCAATGACTGGCCCGGCCCCAGCCCCAACCTTCCACCCCCCCAGGGCAGACACACCATCAGAGAGGGAGGGAGGGAGAGAGGGGGATGACTGACACCGCTCACCTCCACCCATCAGCCAATAGCCGTGTTATGTTAATGACAGTTAGGGCAGTTTTCTTTTCAAATGCATCAGGCAATGCAGCTGCAGCTGTTTTTGTTATGTGTCAGAGTAGAGGGTTTTGTATCTCTGATCATTTTATGATTCATCGAAGAAGACCATTGTAGATTAACTACTTTTCTAAAACAAAATGTTTGATATATTTCACTTTGCAAATTCATCCGTCAATATTTCGTTTGGAACTAAAACCTAAAAACAGCCTTTATGAAGCTGTAATTGAACAGTAACATAGTAGCAGGAAGTGACAGCCACAGCATCAACTATCAAACGATCATAACACACTTTGAGTTCCTTAGTCCTCTCAGACAGACAGACAGACAGACAGACAGACAAGCACCCTGCCCTTGCTTATCCTCTGAAGTCACCTTTTAAAAAGAGAGAGAGAGAACCACAGGGAGGGGGGGATGTAAAAGCACCCAGCAAATGTTTGAAGGTAGCATTGTTTTTTCCCTTCTCCTCTCTCTCGCTCTCTCTCTCTTCTTTCAAGCCAATTAAGTGGGTCTTTTAGGGGAGGTTTACAGTAAGTTTAACATCAGCACCCTTTAATGTTGAAAGGCACATCTCAAACTGGAGCACAGCTGTCTCTTTTTCCTCCCTCCCTCCTCCTCCCTCCCTCCCTCCCTCCCTCCCTCCCTCCCTCCCTCCCTCCCTCCCTCCCTCCCTCTCTCTGATGGCATAGAAGGCCCTTCTTGCCTTGACTCTCAGATCGTTCACAGCTTTGTGGAAGTTACCTGTGTGCTCTAAGGCAACGGTGTCTAGATGGAATTTGTATTTATGGTCTCTCTCTCTCTCTCTCTCTCTCTCTCTCTCTCTCTCTCTCTCTCTCTCTCTCTCTCTGTCTGTCTGTCTGTCTGTCTGTCCTGTGAAGACACCGGAGCCCGCGGGCTCTGAAATGTCTCCACATGTTGGAAATTGAATCAAACCGCATCAATCAGGACACGCTTTCTCTACCTCCTCTTCACTCCTTCCCTCTATCTCCCTCCCCAGCTCTCTTTTGACAGCGTGACGTCTGTAAGCAATGTTTCAGGATGCATAAACAGCCATGCTAGCATGCCCGCTGAGAGGAGAGGAGTACGGCAAAATGAAGACATCAGTTTGGAGGCAGTTTAGGCCTAGATTGTCAGTTAAATGTTAAACTACATGCAGTGGTTAGCATCTGGCCTGCTGTTTTATCAAATACCCTATTATACATTTTTATTAAATGTTTATACCTCAAGAATAACCTTGATTAGCTTCTTTCAGTCAGTCACTTGTTTCCATTGGCTTCATTTTTAAATCACCCATATCATTTATTTTAAAGCGAGATTTGGGGCCCTTTCGGGTCCAATTTGTCAGGTCATTTATGTCAGCACACCTGGCCGTCATTATTTGATTGATAAGTGCCCATAGATATGTTTTCCTCACTTTAGAAATGCTATTATTCTCTGATAGTGTTCAGTAGCACATGAATCACATTGTGAGGAGCTCAATTTAGCTGTGGGTTTACCCATGTGTCTCACACAGCGCACGCACGCACGCACACACACATGCACACACACATGCACACACACACACACTCCAGTGTGATGTTATTATCCCCCTCTTCTGTGCCTGGCTGCTGTAAAATGAGTTTGCCCCAACTCCATTAAAGCCAGCGGCAGCCTCTCCCCTGGCGACCGGGCCCTATTTGCATGTGCTAGTGAGCCTCCGCCTCATCTCCTCCTCTCTGCCACTCTCCTTCTCCTTCTCTTCCTCCCATCGGAGCGCTGGTAAACGGACACATGACATTTCACGGAGAGCAAACCGTCACCCGCTAAAGTGCTAGGGAGAGCTAGGGACGCTCTCGCTCTCTTCATCTCTCTCTCTCTCTCTCTCTCTCTCTCTCTCTCTCTCTCTCTCTCTCTCTCTCTCTCTCTCTCTCTCTCTCTCTCCCCTCTCTCTCCCCCTCTCTCTCTCTCTCTCTCTCTCTCTCTCTCTCTCTCTCTCTCTCTCTCTCTCTCTCTATCTCTCCCCCCACCCTCTCTCTCTCTCTCTCTCTCTCTCTCTCTCTCTCTCTATCTCTATCTCTCTCTCCCCTCTCTCTCTCTCTCTCCCCCTCTCTCTCTTCCGTCAGAGGCAGAGGGGGGATATTGCAAATGACACCAGCAAATCAGCAGTAAATAGGCGGTAATTTGATTGACATCTGGAAGGCTGTCACAAGGCGAGCAGTGGAGCACGGGCCATCGCTTCCAGACAGCAGCGAGAAGCATTTACCCAGTTGCACAAAAAAGAGGCAGCTTTCAACTAAATCACTTTTTGTCCGGTGGGGCCTCTCCATCCCTCCTATATCTCTCCATCCCTCCATCTCTCCCTCCATCTCTTCCTCCCTCCCTCCCCTCCTCCGCCAGATTCTAATTGCGGGTGTCCTTTCTCTCTTGTGTAATTTGCCCATTACCGCCACCAGCAGTGGCTCGTCTAGAACCACGTTGTTCACTAAATATGCAACTCCGAGTTTAACCCTTTGCTGACTCGCCCTCCAGTTAAACACGGAGTTACTTGCAATATACATAACAAAGTATTTCCCTAACTGTGCAGTGATTGGCTCTACGTTGTGTGTCAATGAGAGGGGGAATGACATGAGAGTGACACTGGTTCCCGGGGGGGGAACGTAACATTTCTCTCAGCATAAGGTCCCTCACATGTGTATTCCTGGTAGATGAGAATGGCCATGTATATACAGGTGAACACAGCTTCATACGTTCCATATGACATCTGATTCCTGTGACAGAAGGAGAACAGAAGAAACCCCAACAGGTGACAGCTTCACTCATTCTAACTTTCTGTTCTTTTCTTGTTTTCCATATCTTCCCGTCGTCCCTGCCGGCCTCGTCTGCGCTCCCCCTCCCCCTCCCCCCAAAGGTAAGAGTCCTTTTATTCTTTCTTCTGTCTGTATCCTCCCTACCGGTAGGCGATGGCTTCCACCGAGCCGACTACTGCTAGCACCTAAGCTAACCTAGGCTAACAGTCGCTAACGTGTACATCATGTGTACTGGAAGCTTGCATGTCATAATCGCCCAGCTCAAGACGGGATCAAAGAATGATTCATTTAGAACACACATCTCTCGCGCTCTCGTTCACTCTTTCTTTCACTCTTTCTTCCTCCCTCCCTCCCCTTTTATTTATGTCTGTGCTGTGGGATTGTGCCAACAGCAGGGCCCAGGGCTAGAGAGAGAAGCACCCAGGGCAATGAAATGCTAAAGTCCTACCGTGTCAGTTCAGATACACAGACAATCCACATGGAGAGGGTGTGTCTGGGTCTGTGCATGTCCTTCATGTATGACAACATCTTTCTGGTTGCTTTTCATATGAAGGGAAGTGGAGGTAAGTCACAGGAACAGTGTAGTGCAGTGCTTCTCCTGTCCAAAGGTGATTTCTAACCTGCAGGGTTGGCGTGTATGAACATGGTTCTGTTTGTGTGACAAGTGGACAAACCATCAGGCAGACAAACACACGCTCGCCGCTCGCACACACACACACACACACACCCACCCTCAGGTGGGCTCCTGCAATGACTGTTGAGGCCATTCCATTAGTAGGGCTTACACACACGGCGCACATGTGTTGGGAACGGAGGGGTCTGTGTGTGTATGTACTGTACGTGGTGTGTGTGACTCTGCCCCCTGTCTGGGCCTATCAGAGAGACCCGTGTGCCCCAGAGGAGCGTGGGAAGGGGAGCAGTGGGGGCCGGACTGCCCTGGGGCCAAACCTGCACTATAAACAGGGTAAACAACCCTACACACCTACACTCTCACACACACACACAAGCACTCACATCAGTGTGCGCACACACACACATACACACACCTGCACATAGTGAATAGGAGACATCATGAGCACAGCCTAGCACTTTCTTGAAACAAGGCTGGACACACACACACACACACACACTAACTAACTAGCAGTAGAGCCAGTGGAGCAGTGCTGTATGCCACAACGATGGCCAACGGGCATTGACCTGGAAGACAGCTTGTCCACAACACGTTAGAACAGGAGACATAAATCACTCATACAAACTGTCCACACAAACACACCACCCACCTTCTTCTTTGCAAGGCATAGTAGCGACATGGGAGAAAACCACCCAGGTTAGTGCGCTGTGTTGTCCCTCTCCCTGTTGTACTGCTACACTGGGTCTATCCACACTGGTTTTGTCAACAGCTCTGAAGGGCTTGGCTGTGTGTGAGGATAGTGGCTGAATGGAGGAAGAGACGAGACATAGTGGCCTGGACAGTCCATTAGTTAGCTAGCTCCTACACACGGACGGACACACACACACAAACCCTCCCACGGACGGACACACACACACACTCACACACACACCCTCCCACGGACGGACAGACGCGTGCAGGCAGCAGCAGCGGGCAAAAGAAGCAGCAGTTGCCTAATGGGTTCTCAGTAATAATAACCATCTCCTCTGTCCTCATTCACTTGGACATGACATACTCTGCTGGCAGGGCCACGTCACAGAGAAACAAGCTCCAACACTCTAACCAGCCAGAAACAGGCAGTTCTGGTCTTTAGAGGGGACGTCTGTCTGTCTGTCTGAGAGGAGATGTGACACCTGAAGTAAAGAGGCTGTGCTTTTCTCTCTCTCTTTCAATCTCCATCTCTGGGTACTGATGTCTCCGTCTCTCTCTTTCAATCTCCATCTCTGGGTACTGATGTCTCCGTCTCTACCTCCCTCTCTCGTTGTCTATGTCTCTCTGGTTTGATGGGTAGCTGAGTAAATGGCTCATATCATAGGTAGCTACTTCCTCACTTTGATCCCTCCCATCATGTCACATTAGGGTGTCCTCTGTCCCTTTCCCTCCCATCATGTCACATTAGAGTGTCCTCTGTCCCTTTCCCTCCCATCATGTCACATTAGGGTGTCCTCTGTCCCTTTCCCTCCCATCATGTCACATTAGAGTGTCCTCTGTCCCTTTCCCTCTCATCATGTCACATTAGAGTGTCCTCTGTCCCTTTCCCTCCCATCATGTCACATTAGGGTGTCCTCTGTCACTTTCCCTCCCATCATGTCACATTAGAGTGTCCTCTGTCCCCCTCCCTCCCATCATGTCACATTAGGATGTCCTCTGTCCCTTTCCCTCCCATCATGTCACATTAGGGTCCTCTGTCCCTTTCCCTCCCATCATGTCACTTTAGAGTGTCCTCATGGCTGCAGGCTTTCAGAGACCCTTGTAGAGAGAGAGGACCCATAGGGGCCCCTGTGTGTGTGTGTGTGTTTTTTGTGTGTGTGTGTGTGTGTGTGTGTGTGTGTGTGTGTGTGTGTGTGTGTGTGTGTGTGTGTGTGTGTGTGTGTGTGTGTGTGTGTGTGTGTGTGTGTGTGTGTGTGTGTGTGTGTGTGTGTGTGTGTGTGTGTGTGGCAGTAGGATGACTAGAGAGTGAATCTCCCAGGTCCTCCATCTCAGCCCAGGTTAATGGAAACCATTATCACACACAGGAGCTCAGGCTGTACAGTCTCTCTCAGAGTGAGGCACTCTGTCAGACACAAACACATACACACAGTCTCCTCTACCTTTCCCAGGTCTCGCCAATTCCTCTCGTCTCCTCTCTACCCAGGCTGTGGCTCTGGCTGCAGGGTAGTCTCCTCTCTACCAAGGCTGTGGCTCTGACTGCAGGGTAGTCTCCTCTCTACCCAGGCGGTGGCTCTGACTGCAGGGTAGTCTCCTCTCTACCCAGGGAGGTGGCTCTGACTGCAGGGTAGTCTCCTCTCTACCCAGGCTGTGGCTCTGACTGCAGGGTACTCTCCTCTCTACCCAGGCTGTGGCTCTGACTGCAGGGTAGTCTCCTCTCTAACCAGGCTGTGGCTCTGACTGCAGGGTAGTCTCCTCTCTATCCAGGCGGTGGCTCTGACTGCAGGGTAGTCTCCTCTCTACCCAGGCTGTGGCTCTGACTGCAGGGTAGTCTCCTCTCTACCCAGGCTGTGGCTCTGACTGCAGGGGAGGGTAATTTATTTTGTGTGTAGCTACAGTGCCAGGGTAATTCACAGCACTACAGAACACAGGGGCCATTTTGAAGAGATGAGTCACTAGCCGTAGCCTAGCGTGTGTGTGTGTATTTGTGTGTGTGTGTGTGTGTGTGTATTTGTGTGTTTGTGTGTGTGACAAATCTACTGTGGTCCTGCCTTTTTTCTCATTCTTTTCAACCCAACAACCAGTCTTGGAAAGGCTTTCAGATCAAGAGCAAAATGTGGCCCCCGCAATACATTTATTTCCTCACGTTAGTTATTTTGTCAACGCAGCGACACAGATTTCTCGGCTACATTTGCAGCGAGACGCGGGCGAGCATTAAAGATTTAGCGGTACGCGCTGTACACCTAAAGAGCATTCAAGCACGGCGACTGCTTGTCACACTTGCTTACTCCAAAGAGGACAATTTTGTTGTTTTGGCCGTTAGTTTCGTGCCATCTGGCTCTTTAGAGCGAATGTAAAAAGCGTTGATTTTCTGGCATAAGGCAACAAGATATTGTCACACGACTGTGGACTAGGAAAAGAGGCATATCAGGATACACACACAAATCAAGATTTTTTTTTGTGTGTGTCTGTCTGTGTGTGTGTGGGGGGGTATTTGTTAGAACCATTTCAATCAGAGACGAAAGCCAAAGACCACATGGTAAACACACACAGCCGTAGTTCCCTTTCTAAACTGTTTACACGGCTAGCTCTATTCCCCTGTAGACAAAATCTAATGCGTCACTGTTAACTCAGCTAATCTCAGTGTTTACATGCAGGCTCTGCTGGCAACTCTCTACATGTCCTCACTGTTGGCGAAGAAGGGGGTGTGTCATACAGGGTAACCCAGGGGCTGTGTGTGTGCGTTACAAATATATATTGTCATAGCGAAGCTGTGGTCGGACGCCCAGGCGGAGAGTGATTGTGTTTACAAGTGTGTCTGTGTGTGTCTGTGTGTGTGTATTGAGTAACTGAGTGTGGGATCGCCACAC
The DNA here is from genome assembly GCA_030435695.1 of Brachymystax lenok tsinlingensis. NCBI lineage: Eukaryota > Metazoa > Chordata > Actinopteri > Salmoniformes > Salmonidae > Brachymystax > Brachymystax lenok. The sequence continues at coordinate 19,575,550 of CM059810.1, read as the reverse complement.
TCGTTCACACTCCCAGTGAGGCCTCAACACCCGGGGATGGGAGCCCCCCCTAACCACAATATGTTTGGTTTCTCTCTTGCTATCAATCTCTCTGTCTACTTCTCTCTCTCTCTCTCTCTCTCTCTCTCTCTCTCTCTCTCTCTCTCTCTCTCTCTCTCTCTCTCTCTCTCTCTCTATATATATATATATATATATATAATCTCCTCTTGGCAGTTTATCTTAGCTTATTTTCTTGTCGTCTTCTCAGTGATTGATGGCAACCGTGCCAGCGCCTCCCAGAATGACTGTACATGTAAACACACATATCCTTCCTCCTAGCTCCATTCACCTGCATGGTTTGGAGCTTATTTTCTCTTATGAGTGGGTTTGTTTTGTTTATCTGCCCAACCCATGCTGTATATTTGGGAAAGCGAAGAGTTCAACATGCAATTACTATAGCAGTAGTAGGAGTAGAGTGTTGTACACGTTAAATTATTTTTATAAGACTGATAGGGAATGATTACTTTAAATTATGAACTGAAAATCTATTATTTTCATCTTTCAAGGTGAATCATTTAATTGTGTCTTGTGTTATTTAATATGGTTAATATACCAACACATTCTATCAATTCTTCAATTCGGTTATTATCGCTCAAAGCTATCGCAAACGGATTTCATTAAATACCTTTGATTTCATCAAATTAAATCGACATTACTTTTGCCAACGGATCGAGCCCAGCAAAAAGCACCACTATAAAACACGCCAGAAAAAGCGGACATTCGATGCCCACTGCATTTCTTTACAGTTCAGAAAAGGAAAGTTCTTGTCTATAAAAGCAGTGTGGTCCTGCTACAGTATGTGCTCTCAGCACACAGGTTTTCCACTTATTAAAACACAACCAGGCACCTCAGTCAAAAGGTTCACCGGAAATAGGCCCCATTTAATGTAACGCCGGTGTGCACGGAATGTCTGATACGTGATTTGAGTTGCCTCAATAACACTGTAGTGGTTCACTGTGCTTCCATGCATTCAGGAGAGAGTCGTTTGTGTTGAAGGGGGACTTTAATTCGGAATCTCTCTCTTTCGCTCTCTTTTTCTCTCTCTCTCTTTCTCTCTCTCCTCGCTCGCTTTCTCGATTGGCGCACACACACACACACACACACTCCTGAATGTGTCCCCTCCTTTGGTCAGGGCATCCCCTGGGAGAGAAGCATCAGGCACTGGCCTCTCTCTTTGATCAGATCCTCTCAGATAGACTGAGTCAGCAGAGAGGGGGAGAGGAGGAAGGGAGCGAGAGAGGGGGGGAAATGGAGAGGGAGGGGGGAAGGAAGGAGGGAGGGAGGGAGCGAGAGAGGGGGGTGAATGGGGAGGGAGGGAGAGAGAGAGAGGGGGAAGGAGAAAGACTGGGAGGGAGAGAGGGAGGGAGACAGAAAGAGATGGAGGGGAAGGAGGGAAGGAGAGTATGAGAGAAGGGGAGGAAGGGAGAGGGACAGAGAGAAAGTGAAGAGTAAAGGTAAAGAGACAATCATTTGAGAGAAAGTGAGTAAATGTCAACAACGGGGCCTGCTGGTCCCCACTGCTCTTGGTGAGTGTGTGTGTGTCAGTGGTGCGTTGGGGGCTGTATGAGTGTGTGTGTGATGTGAGCTGATAGAAGAGACACCTCTCCAGTCTCAGTGGTCCCAGCATCATTAGCCCTGTAGGCAGCCTTATGCCTTGTCTGGAACAGATCCACAGTACAGGGACTCCTAGAGAGACAGCACTCTATAAACAGATACAGGCCTGTTTCACCGTAGCCATGGTGTTCCTGTTAAAATAGAAGACCGGGACAGGTGTGTGTGGACTAGTGGGGAAGTTCAAAGCTGACGTGGTCGGAAAGGAAGTTTTTGGTCCCCTGAAGATTGGCAGTGGTCAGAAGTGGGCAGTGAAGTATCTCTCTCTCTCTCTCTCTCTCTCGCTCATCTCTTGCATACACAAGCATGCGCACACACACTCTCTCACGCACACACACTTGCATGCATATACACATACACACTCCGTACCATACACTAGACCTCTGGCGAACCCCACGTGAAGTTTGCTTTGTGAGCCCAGCCGATTCAGTCACACAGGCCCACAGTCATCCAAAAATAACTGCTCAGGTGGGAACGAAGTATGCGAGTACAGTGTGTGTGTGTGTGTGTGAAGGAAACCCGCCAGTGACGTCATCCCTTTTAGTGGTGGTGAACTCCTCTCTGCACCTGTTCAGCCTACCGTGCTTGCCCTCTCAAGTGGTCCCAGTCATGTTAGCGCTTTGAACCCCTCTCGGCGCCCATAAAACACACACCCCCTGCCCACAGAGTCACATTAATACACCCTTTATATATTCTTAGTCACTTCATCTCCCCTAGAACCCAGTTTAATGCAGCTGGCTCCAAAGCTCCCCAGTAAAAGGCTATACAAGGCTATATGATGGGGACGGGAGTTTTGCACCTGGTAAAATGGCAGTTCCTCTGTTATAAATGGCGGAGTTGATCTCCTGTTAAATGAATGAGAGTCGCATTTACTTTTCAGACTTTCTCTCTCTCTCTCTCTCTGTCTCTCACACACATCTCCCACCCGTCTACCAGTTACCTCTTTTCTGAGAGAGAGAGAGAGAGAGAGAGAGAGAGACCATAAATACAAATTCCATCTAGACACCGTTGCCTTAGAACACACAGGTAACTTCCACAAAGCTGTGAACGATCTGAGAGTCAAGGCAAGAAGGGCCTTCTATGCCATCAAAAGGAATATACAATTCGACACTCCAATTAGGATCTGGAAGAAAATGCTTGAATCAGTTATAGAACCCATTGCCCTTTACGGTTGTGAGGTCTGGGGTCTGCTCACCAACCAAGAATTCACAAAATGGGACAAACACCAAATTATTTTCTGTGTACAACGTAGAACACCAAATAATGCATGCAGAGCAGAATTAGGCCGATACCTGCTAATTATCAAAATCCAGAGAAGAGACGTTAAATTCTTCAACCACTTAAAAAGAAGCTATTCCCAAACCTTCCATAACAAAGCCATCACCCACAGAGAGATGAACCTGGAGAAGAGTCCCCTAAGCAAGCTGGTCCTGGGGCCCCAGAACAGCAACACAATTAGACCCAACCAAATCATGAGAAAACAAAAAGATAATTACTTGACACATTGGAAAGAATCTACAGCAAAACGAAGCAAACTAGAATGAGAGAGAGACAGTCAGTCAGTCAGTCGTCTCCATCTGCTTGTGTTAGAAGTGCTGAATACAGCCGCCCACTGTTAAATGAGCCCTGCTTTTACATGCATCTCCATGGCAACACATACAGTGTGGTGTGTGTTGACCCTCTGTTAACCAGGCTTTACCCCTGTGTGTCTCTCCACCAACGTGTTCCTGCTGGTGTGCTGACCAAACATCTGCTGTTCACATATAGAGCCCTGATTACTGCCCAGTGTGTCACCCTGTGAGTGTGAGGTTGCAGCAGTGGTAGTGTGATGGGACAGCCCTGTGAGTGTGAGGTTGCAGCAGTGGTAGTGTGATGGGACAGCCCTGTGAGTGTGAGGTTGCAGCAGGGGTAGTGTGATGGGACAGCCCTGTGAGTGTGAGGTTGCAGCAGTGGTAGTGTGATGGGACAGCCCTGTGAGTGTGAGGTTACAGCAGTGGTAGTGTGATGGGACAGCCCTGTGAGTGTGAGGTTGCAGCAGTGGTAGTGTGATGGGACAGCCCTGTGAGTGTGAGGTTGCAGCAGTGGTAGTGTGATGGGACAGCCCTGTGAGTGTTAGGTTACAGCCATGGTAGTGTGATGGGACAGCCCTGTGAGTGTGAGGTTGCATCAGTGGTAGTGTGATGGGACAGCCCTGTGAGTGTGAGGTTACAGCAGTGGTAGTGTGATGGGACAGCCCTGTGAGTGTTAGGTTACAGCCATGGTAGTGTGATGGGACAGCCCTGTGAGTGTGAGGTTGCAGCAGTGGTAGTGTGATGGGACAGCCCTGTGAGTGTGAGGTTGCAGCAGTGGTAGTGTGATGGAACAGTCCTGTGTGTATTCCTGCTGGTCTCGTCAAACATTAAGGACACCATCCTAATATTGAGTTGCCCCCCCCAACGCCACCCCTTTGCCTTCAGAACAGCCTCAAGTTGTCGGGTCATGGACTCTACAAGGTGTCGAAAGCGTTCCACAGGGATGCTGGCCCATGTTGACTCCAATGCTTCCCACAGTTGTGTCAAGTTGGCTGGATGCCCTTTGGGTGGTGGAGCATGAAAAACCCAGGCACGTTGCAGTTCTTGACACAAACCGGTGACCCTGCCACCAACTACCATACCCTGTTCAAAGGTGACCCCCATTTGTCTTGCCCGTTCACCCTCTGAATGGCACACATACACACTCCACGTCTCAATGGTCTCAAGGCTCAACCATCCTTCTTTAACCGGTCTCCTCCCCTTCATCTACACTGATTGAAGTGGATTTAACAAGTGACATCAACAAGGGATCATAGCTTTCACCCGGATTCACCCGGTCAGTCTGTGGCATGGAAAGAGCAGGTGTTCCTAATGTTTTGTCCACTCAGTGTGTACAGTATCCCACTATAGCCTGTCCAAGTTATTATAGACTTAATGTAATGGGCCAATGCAGCCGTGACCTCTAAGGAAAGGTTTACCTTACAGGCCAAGGAAAAAAAGGTGACGTATCTGGGGCTGCTACAGCTTACCCCCTCCATGCTGTCTCTCTCTCTGTCTACCAACCGTGCTGCAGGGTTTCACTTTGTCACCAACTTCTGTGGATTCGGACAGGATGTCATAGTATGATAGAAACAGCACCACAAGAAGGCAGCCATGCCAGAGTGGCTAACTCTTTTTCTCAAGGCATGTGAATGGAACAGGGTCCCATGTGTTCCGGACCGGGGTCTATGGGTACAGGACATACACTCACACGGATACACACATTCCTGCATGGTACAGCTCGTGTGTGTGCAGGAGTTTTATTGGGAGTCTGTGAGTGTGTGTATGTATGTGTGTGTGTGTGTGTGTGTGTGTGTGTATGAGTGTGTGTGTGTGGGTTTTGTGCGTGTATGTGTGAGTGTGTGTGTGTTGTGCGTGTATGGGTCCATGGCGGTCCCGGTTGGGTCCTGTATGGAAGCAATTACTGGTAGTAAGGGCCCACAGACACCCACAGTGCCTGACTCTCTGGGCCAAGCGGAATGTAACTCTCTCTCCCTCCCTCCCTCGCTTCACAGCTAAAATACTTTTGTATGAGCCCCAACAGTGGGGCAAGGCGAACCCCTTTTTTTTATAGGGAACAAATACCCCAGCCATATTTTAATTCCGATCACACGTTTAGAATTTAAGCCCTGAAAATACCAGCGATAATTAGGCTGTATGTGTGTGTGTGTGTGTGTGTGTGTCAAAACCTGTCAGATTGATTCAGCCCTACCCCTCCTCTCTGCCAGTGGATGGATGGGAATGGACTAGTTGATGACGCTATTAGAGGTGCCATTACAATAGCATCCCAAACAGTCATCAGCATTAGTCTCCACTTAATCAACTACATTTGGCGACCTGTGCTGAAAGAGTTGAGGCTTTCCTTCATGTCTTTTCTGTTGAAATGGTAGAAGACTGGGAAGAGTGTTATAGTCGGAGTGGGTGTGGCTTCCCAACACAAAGAAGTGTCAAGTGATGACAGCCAGAGTTGACATGTGGTTCACACATGGTACACACTACACACACACACACACACACACACACACACACACACACACACACACACACACACACACACACACATCGTAACACTGTAAACAGTTCATCTCTATCACAACTCAAAAAGACAAGACTCCTCTAAACTTGGCCTCTGATTGGGTCACACATTCCCCTCCCATGAGTCTTAGTAGTGGTCTGCATGTCGGCAGAAGGACCCCAGATTGTGTTGGCCGAGGATAACGCCCACGTCGTTTGGGCCCGTGCCTGGCCCGCGTCGCCGTGACCTTGGTTTGCTCCCTCTCTCTCTCGTTCTGTTTGTGAATCCTGGGCGCTTCTAAAAGGACCACAATGTCCCCGGCAAAACATTCTTTGGCATTAGGTGCAATAACAGATCTGTGGGAAAAGTAGAACTCCAAACTCTGATTCTCTTTCTGGCAAATAAATCCTGCTATTTCGCGTAACAGCTATTTAGGCTGTTACAGTCGGAGATGAACAAAGCTGTGAGCATTTTGTGTCTTTTAATTCCATGTCGGGTCAAGAGCAGTATCAATATTTGTTTTATTATGAAGCACTTTCTTCCATTAGTCTGCAATTGATAGTCATCAAAAGTATTTGACCTTTGACACAGTAACATGTTGAACTGACACAGTCAAATATTTTGATTGGTGCTAAAGGCTATGCACTTTGTGATCGATGCTTTAGATGTGGACAAACATTTTCATTCGTCCTGCAGATGAAGACACCTATTGTGATTGGTGCTTTATACACAGGGACAACTTCTGATTGGTGCTTAGACCCAGGCTGAGTCTATGATTGGTGCTTGCAGTAAGATTTAGAGGGTGTGCTGTGGCTGTGTTCTTCCCCATGCCTACATTCTCACTCAGTGATTGTTTAGCCTTCACTGGTGGTTTTGCTGGCTAAGGAATTTCAGGGCTTTAGTCATTTTTTAGTTATGTCTAGTCTCTCTCTCTCTCTCTCTCTCTCTCTCTCTCTCTCTCTCTCTCTCTCTCTCTCTCTCTCTCTCTCTCTCTCTCTCTCTCTCTCTCTCTCTCTCTCTCTCTCTCTCTCTCTCTCTCTCTCTCTTGCTCTCTCTCTCTCTCTCTCTCTCTCTCTCTCTCTCTCTCTCTCTCTCTCTCTCTCTCTCTCTCTCTCTCTCGATCCTCCCACTCTCAAAGTACTTTGTGCTTCTCTAAAATCATATAGTCATTTTTTAGTTATGTCTAGTCTCTCTCTCTCTCTCTCTCTCTCTCTCTCTCTCTCTCTCTCTCTCTCTCTCTCTCTCTCTCTCTCTCTCTCTCTCTTGCTCTCTCTCTCGCTCTCTCTCGCTCTCTCTCTCTCGCTCTCTCTTGCTCTCTCTCTCGCTCTCTCTCGCTCTTTCTCTCTCTCTCTCTTGCTCTCTCTCTCTCTCTCGCTCTCTTGCTCTCTCTCTCTCTCTCTCTCTCTCTCTCTCTCTCGATCCTCCCACTCTCAAAGTACTTTGTGCTTCTCTAAAATCATACAGTTTCATAGTTATTTGTGGTAAAATGAATCACTGTCTTGTGTTTTTATGGACAGTAGTGTTATTTTAGTTTGAAGTACTTACTCTTTTAATGGAATGAGAGGCTTCCATCACATGACTTAAAGATTGTGAAATTCGATACTGTTCAGAATTCTCCTTTTTATTCAGAAAATCCTATTAGGCTACAATTCCATTCAGAAATGTTTCACTATATATTAATGCCATCTAGTATATTACATTGAAGTTGCACATCAACATCTGAGTATGCTTGTCAATCCACACACTGTATATATCCACTGTCTCTTTCTGGTCCTATCTGTCATGGTGGCTCTGCCTGGTGCCTGACTGGACATTTTGTCACATCACTCTAATGACCAGTGCTGATGCTGGCACTTTTTAAATGACACACTCCTCTTCCGCTCAATACAGCTGCCCTGCAGTCTCTCCTCTGTTCTCCGCCCTCTTTCTCTCTCTCGCAACCGCAGAGCTCCCCTCTCCTGTGAAGAGTGAAAGCGCTCTCTCTTTCTCTCTCTCACACCCATAGTATTTCTCTCTCTCTCTCTCTCTCTCTCTCTCTCTCTCTCTCTCTCTCTCTCTCTCTCTCTCTCTCTCACCCACAGTATTTCTCTCTCTCTCTCTCTCTCTCTACCACCCTGTCTCTCTCTCTCTCTGCTGTACTCCAATCTGCCATGAGGTCTCCATCACTAAGCCCCGTTAGATAAAAGACCCCCCCCCACACACACTCTGACTGTCTAGTTGGAGCTTTCTCTCCTACCACTGATAACAAGGCTCTGGCCAATGACGAGACGTGTTCATTCATCACAGTTATCTCCTTTCACTCTCCCTCTCTCTTTTTTCTGTCCTTATTTTGTCTGTTACGTGACTTCTCTCTCTTTCGCTCTTTCTCTTTCTCTGTTCTTTCACTTATTTTCTCTCTTTTAGTCCATTTCTTTCACTCACTGTGTGTGTGTGTGTCGGTGAGTGTGTGTGAGTGTGTGTGTGTGTGTCTGTGGGTGTGTGTGTCTGTGGGTGTGTGTGTGTGTGTGTCTGTGGGTGTGTGCGTGTCCTCGCTCATTCTTTACTGTCCACCTAGGAGGGCTCACTGTATCCTCCAAGTCCTTTGATGCAGCAGTGTAACAGTAGAGTGGAGGCGAAACCATTTGAGCAGCCCTGCCAGACGATACAGTGCTGGACCAGACAGACTCATATTTAGGTTGGTAATCACTTTACCGCTCTGCCCATCCGAATCTAGTCAAAACCTCTGGCATGAGATCACAAAATGGCCACCCGACACCACTCATAAATATTAGTCTGGGACATCATTCGTCTGGGACATCACCGACCAGAGCATTCCTCACATCCTCCTGTCCTGTCAGTCTCTTAGTCGTTCTTTTATTTAATTTTTTGTCGTCCTCTCTTTCTGTTCCCTTCATCACTCCATACCGCCACCTCCTTCAGAAGTACATAGATGCGCACACACACTGAAAACTTTGGGATGTTTTCCCCTCAAAGTTAAACCCTGGGCCCAAGCTGTCGTTAAGAAACAGCGGTGGCATAAATTTGGCACTGGCAGCGCTTAACTGGATTGTGGTAATTATTCATTGTGAGAGTGATGTCTTCCAGGGGCTTGATTGATTACGGTTGATATGTGATTTGGTGTAATCTGTCTCCGACTGGGTCGTGTCCAAATTGGCAAGACCTATAAAAAAGAGAGAGAAAGTTCTTTTTAAAGAGAGGGTGAAGACGAGCGAGGAAGGCACGGTGAGGGAGTGAGTGGAGGTGGAAAGAGAGAGAGGGAGAAATTGGGGCGTCTTGTCTTCCTCTCCCACCCTGTTGTATACACAAACTATAAATCTACAAACAACAAGAGGCAGCCATTTTGTTCAGTAGAGCTATGGCCAAACGAATAGATTACAATACCCCTCAGCTATCATTTCATTATTGTCCATTTACATCTGAGATGTCTTTAACAACATTTAAAGACTCTCTTTAAGTATTTGTTGACTCGTTAGTCAGATTTGTTAGCCAAAGTCCTCAAAAGTCTCCTTTCCCGAGAAGTGTGTCTCTCCCCAGATACACAACAAGCATAAGCATGGCAGAGCTTAAAAGGCCTTGATTAGGTCCATGAATCACACAGGTTGGGGAGATGTAAACGCGTGGCACACTCTCGGTGCCCGTGAGTACCCAGGAGACCCTGCTTTGTGTTAATTAGAGCATTCTCCACTGCAATTAGCCCATCCAACAATACACACACAAAATAGCAACGATGCGCACGTTCACGCACGCATGCACACACACGGACCGACGGATCCACACACAAACATACACACGCACACACACACATACAGAACACGGACCAATGGATGCATACGTACACACACACACACAGTGAGATGGGCCCTTAATGTGTGTCATCAACTCTCTGTTTAGAAGTGTCAGGCCAAGTGTCAAATGAAACAGAACGTGCAAAGCCACACACACACACACAGGCACACACAGGCACAAACAAACAAATGTGGTTTCACACTCAAAGTCATATACACACACTTACACACTCACATGCACTCTCACATGCACTCTCACATGCGCTCTCACAGGCACAAACAGACACATTAACTATATAAGGGCACCAAGATAGAAAAACATGGTTGACAATAGCAACAGCATGCAGAGAGAACCAAAAGTCTGTGGAACCTTCCCCTTGGGACAGACACGCAGACAGAACATGGTGGCCAAATGGCCCTTCTACCTCACTCCCTATCTAGTGAATTAAAGCCAGGCGATCTGTGTGCTCCAGCCCTGTCTGGAGGAAATCAAGGCCAGGGAGACATTAAGTGAGTGAAGCCCCAGTTCGGCACACCCTGGCTGGGGAGATGGGGCCAGAGCAAGACCTCCTGGAGCTCCAACGTGGGACTGGCACTACCTTGTCTCCTCGCTCCGCTCGCGCGCGCGCACACACACACACACACACACCCCCGCACAACCCGTCCCATCCCCGGTGCCTGTCATCTCTGTGGCCTAGCCGCTTAGTCATTCCTCCCCTGTATTTACTTATTTATCCACTACGATGACAGGACCACTACCAGTGTCCCTTCAACCCTTCAACCGTCGCCTTTAAAAATGTTAAGAGCCCCGGGCCCTCCGGTTTGATGACTTTGACGCGAGTTAACGCTAGGCCGAGATGTCGGGTGCATTCAGGGGGCTAAGCGTTCTAATGGGTTTCCCCCGCTGCATGGCTGGGCCGCCTGCCGCCTCGTGTGTGTGTCAGGGCTACGGTCACTTAATAATTCAGCCCCTTCGTCGTCGGCCCCCCCCTCTCGTTCTATACTCTCACCCTCCCATCCGCTGTCTCTCTCTTTCATTCTGCCTCTGGGAATGGGGAGGCCAGCCCTTGCTCCCTCCCTCCTTCTCGCCATGGGATGGATGGAGTGGAGGAGCGACAGAGCGGACGGAGGGAGGCGACAGGCAGCAGAGGAGGATGAGGGCGGAGACAGAGAGGAAGAAAGGGAGTGTGTGATGGGTAGAGGGACAGGAGGTGTTCATGGGTGACTGGAGTATAATGTTCACCGACACTCTTGCTGCGCAGACAGGTCTGTGGGCTCTGGGGAGTGTAATGGCCCTGGTGTGTGTGTGTTTGATCAGTTGCAAAGAACACGTCCTCACCATGAGAGCACAGGAGTGACGACATAGTGTGTGACTAAATCTATTTTGGGTTGATATAAAGTCAACCCATTTTCCTAACCAGTATATATCTGTGTGGATGTGGTATTTGTACCTAGTTCTGTGCTCTTTCCTACAGAGGTCTGAACAGAGCCTTTCTGACTGGGGGTCCAAGCTTTCCCCCTGAAAATGGCTCTTCAATTAATCCTCTCTGTCATCAACCGTTAGCCATGTTGTCATCGGTCAGGTGTTGACAGGATGCAAAGCGCACGCGCACACACACACACACACACCCCCGGTCAGTCCCGTCACTGTTCTGCAGGATAATTGGTTCTCGTTCTGCATGGAACCGGTTCTAAGGAGTAGAGAACCGTCCAAAACCGTAGCCATGTATGTAATGATCAAATAATGTAACTTGGCTCTGTGTAAGAATGTGTTAAAATGCGAGAGCTTTCAGCAGCGACTCCCCGTGCCAGTGGCCTCCTGATCCCTCCCTGTATTTTAATATGACTTGATGTTCGATGTTCACTTAAAACCCGCTGTAATTGAAACCAGATGGCGCAATAATAATCATTTATTTTTTCTTTCCTCTCTGTTGCGTCCGCTAAGCCGATATCTGCCTCGTAGAATGGTGTTCAATCAGGGGGCTTGGAGGGAGGAGAGGGCAAACCGAGAGAGAGAGAGAGATCAAGGAAAACAAAACCTGTATGGGAATAATCACTTTTATTTTGTTCAATATGTGGAAAATACTACATTTCCCAGAATGCCTTCAAAAATAAGCCGAACAAATTAAATGAAATGGTTGGTGGAAATATAATGTATTCTAAGCACTATGGTTTAAAAGAATATGAACATTGTATTCATGTATTCTTTGGTATCTGAAAGTGTGACCTGTCAGATTCAGTGAGACTCATGTTCAGCGGAATTTCTTTGAATTGCACAGTGGTGTTAAAAGTACCCAATTGTCATACTTGAATAAAAGTATACAGTTGAAGTCGGAAGTTTACACACACTTAGGTTGGAGTCATTAAAACTAGTTTTTCAACCACTCCACAGATTTCTTGTTAATAAACTATAGTTTTCAGTTAGGACATCTACTTTGTGGATGACACAAGTAATTTTTCCAACAATTGTTTACAGACAGATTATTTCACTTATAACTCACTGTATCACAATTCCAGTGGGTCAGAAGTTTACATACATTAAGTTGACTGTGCCTTTAAACAGCTTGGAAAATTCCAGAAAATGATGTCATGGCTTTAGAAGCTTCTGATAAGCTAATTGACATTATTTGAGTCAATTGGAGGTGTACTTGTATTTGGATGTATTTCAAGGCCTACCTTCAAACTCAGTGCCTCTCTGCTTGACATCATAGGAAAAGGAAAAGAAATCAGCCAAGACCTCAGAAAACAAATTGTAGACCTCCACAAGTCTGGTTCATCCTTGGGAGCAATTTACAAACGCCTGAAGGTACCACATTTATCTGTACAAAAAATAGTACGCAAGTATAAACACCATGGGACCACGCAGCCGTCATACCGCTCAGGAAGGAGATGCGTTCTGTTTTTTAGAGATTTTTGGTGCGAAAAGTGCAAATCAATCCCAGAACAACAGCAAAGGACCTTGTGAAGATGCTGGAGGAAACAGGTACAAAAGTATCTATATCCACAGTGAAACGAGTCCTATATCGACATAACTTGAAAGGCCGCTCGGCAAGGAAGAAGCCACTGCTCCAAAACCGCCATAAAAAAGCCAGACTACGGTTTGCAACTGCACATGGGGACAAAGATCGTACTTTTTGGAGAAATGTCCTCTGGTCTGATGAAACAAAAATAGAACTGTTTGGCCATAACGACCATCGTTATGTTTGGAGGAAAAAGGGGGATGGTTGCAAGCCAAAGAACATCCCAACCGTAAAGCACTGGGGTGGCAGCATCATGTTGTGGGGGTGCTTTGCTGTAGGAGGGACTGGTGCACTTCACAAAATAGATGGCATCATGAGGTAGGAAAATTATGTGGATATATTGAAGCAACATCTTAGTCAGGAATTTAAAGCTTGGTCTCAAATGGGTCTTCCAAATGGACAATGACCCCAAGCATATTTCCAAAGTTGTGGCAAAATGGCATAAGGACAACAAAGTCAAGGTATTGGAGTGGCCATCACAAAGCCCTGACCTCAATCCTATGGAAAATCTGTGGGCAGAACTGAAAAAGCGTGTGCGAGCAAGGAGGCCTACAAACCTGACTCAGTTACATCAGCTCTGTCAGGAGGAAGGGCCAAAATTCACCCAACTTATTGTGGGAAGCTTGTGGAAGGCTATCTGAAACGTTTGACCCAAGTTAAACAATTTAAAGGCAATGCTACCAAATACTAATTGAGTGTATGTAAACTTCTGACCCACTGGGAATGTGATGAAAGAAATAAAAGACAAAATAAATCATTCGCTGTACTATTATTCTGACATTTCACATTCTTAAAATAAAGTGGTGATCCTAACTGACCTAAGACAAGGAATTTTTACTAGGATTAAATGTCAGGAATTGTGAAAAACTGAGTTTAAATGTATTTGGCTAAGGTGTATGCAAACTTCCGACTTCAACTGTACATAACTTAATAGAAAGTTACTCAATTGAAAGTCACCCAGTAAAATACTACTTGAGTAAAAGTCTAAAGTATGTGGTTTTACATAAATGTTATTTCTAAAATATACTAAAGCATCAAAGGTAAAGGTTTAAATACATTATTATATTAAGCAAAGCAGACACCACCATTTTCTGTATGGATAGCCAGGGGCACACTCCAACACCATATTTACAAAAGATGCATTTGTGTTTAGTGAGTCTGCCAGTAGGGATGACCACGTGTTCTGTTGATAAGTGCGTGAATTTCACAATTTTCCTGTCCTGCTAAGCATTCAGGGAAAATGTATGAAGTAAAAAGTACCATATTTTCTTTAAGAATGTAGTGAAGTAAAAGTTGTCCATAATATAAATATTAAAGTACAGATACCCCCCAAAAATTACTTAAGCAGTACTTTAAAGTATTTTTACTTAAGTATTTTATACCACTGCAATTGCACTGAATTAAATTGTAGTTCCTGTCACTAAAACTCAAATAAAAACTATACATCCTGTAGTGTGTGGCCAATTCAATTTGGATTTCAACTCATGAGTTGAATGGGAGTCTATTCCCAATTTCTGAATTGAGCACAACCCTGGTGTATGTGTGTATGTAGTCTTTTATACTGTTAGATTCATTTGATACTGTTTCTGTTCAACTCAATTTCTATTCCAACATATTGGATGGTTTTTGTGAGACATTCATTCAGAGTTTCTCTGCCTCATTAGAATGTCTGTGTTCATAGTGTTTTTCATTGTTGTTAACAGTCATGTTCTGAGTCATGTGTGCGCCATAAATACAGCTCCCCCCGGCTAACGAAATGCACATGTTTTATGTTCCTCTTCCCACTACTAGCTCAGTATTTGGACGGGGGAGTTCTACAGATTGTGCACAGGTCTTTCTTTTTAGATGTTTGGACCCTGTCTTAGCCTGAGGTCATCACACATTACTTTGATATGAAAAGCAGTCGTGGACATCTCCCGTTAGCCCAAAACAAGTGGTGAATGTTGAACGCATGCGATCGGAACAGACCTCGCCTCATTCCCATTACTTCATCAGCTCACCACTGTGCAGAGTCACAGCAGGTGGCGAGAACTCACACACACACACACACACACACACACACTGGCAAGCTCAAGATAGAATTTGTGCTAAACCACAGATGTAGAATCAGATTACTCTACCCGTCCAATCCTAACCTTAAAAGGCATGGCAAAAATATCTATCTGACCCTGTATCAGTTAGGGACAATTTCTTCCTACTGTGCTTTTTAGTTAAGACTACATGACCAAAAGTATGTGGACACCTGCTCGTCAAACATCTCATTCATTAGCTAATACAGTACCTACAGTATGAGGAACAAACCATTGTGACTGTAGGGGGTTACCCCCACCCCCCTGTTCTTATAGTGGAGTGGATTGGTCCATGTGTCAGGGGGAGGTAATTGATGACAGCAGTGTGAGTGAGTAAACTGCCCAATCACCAGCACAACAGACACGCACCGCCGACCATGCTATGCCGACCAGAGGCATATCTAGTGCTGATGCTCTCTCTGTCTCTCTGTCTCTCTCTTGCCCTCTCTCTCTCAGCAAACATATGCGACTGTATATACTTAAAAGTGCATACGCTCACTCTTAACCAGGCTCCCTAACTCAAAGCTTTCTCTTCGGCTCACACACCCAGCTCAGCTAAAGATAAGGGGAGCGTGAAAGGGAGCTCAGACCTTCACTAAGAGAGGTAAAGACATATTAGTGAGGGCATTCATACAGAGAGAGATGGAGAGCGAGAGAGAGACTCCTTCCTCTCACCTCTCTAATCCAGAGAACTTCTTCTAAAGAAACTGTGGCTCCGGTGGGGGGTGGGGTTAGTGGGGCGGGCGGGCTGCCAGGGTTGCCACGGCAGCGTTCCAGATGGGCGGTCCGGTTCTCTCTGGAGGGGGACAGGGGGCTGCCAGGGAGAGACACACCACACTGCTCCACTCTACTCTGTGACTGGACCTGACTGTCTGGGGAAGACCACGGGTCAGTGAAAGAGGAGAGGAGGGAGGGGAAGAGTGGAGACCTGTCTGGGGAGGGGAAGGGAGAGAAAGGAAGAAAATAGATAGAGGAAGGAGGGAAAAGGAGGAGGAAAGGAGGGAGAGTGGGAGTTAAGAAAGAGTGATGAAAGGAGAGGAACGGGAGTTGGTGAGGTAGGATGAAGGAGTGGAAAGGAGGAGGAGGAGGAGGAAATGATGGAACGGGATGGAAGAGGACAGTAGAGGTGAAGAGAGGACAGTAGAGGACAGTAGAGAACAGTAGAGGACAGTAGAGGTGAAGAGAGGACAGTAGAGGTGAAGAGAGGACAGTAGAGGACAGTAGAGGTGAAGAGAGGACAGTAGAGGACAGTAGAGGGAAGAGAGGACAGTAGAGGACAGTAGAGGGAAGAGAGGACAGTAGAGGACAGTAGAGGTGAAGAGAGGACAGTAGAGGACAGTAGAGGTGAAGAGAGGACAGTAGAGGACAGTAGAGGTGAAGAGAGGACAGTAGAGGACAGTAGAGGACAGTAGAGGTGAAGAGAGGACAGTAGAGGTGAAGAGATGACAGTAGAGGGAAGAGATGACAGTAGAGGGAAGAGAGGACAGTAGAGGACAGTAGAGGTGAAGAGAAGACAGTAGAGGACAGTAGAGGTGAATAGAGGACAGTAGAGGTGAAGAGAGGACAGTAGAGGACAGTAGAGGTGAGGAGAGGGACAGTAGAGGTGAAGAGAGGACAGTAGAGGACAGTAGAGGTGAAGAGAGGACAGTAGAGGTGAAGAGAGGACAGTAGAGGACAGTCGAGGTGAAGAGAGGACAGTAGAGGACAGTAGAGGTGAAGAGAGGACAGTAGAGGTGAAGAGAGGACAGTAGAGGACAGTAGAGGACAGTAGAGGTGAAGAGAGGACAGTAGAGGTGAAGAGAGGACAGTAGAGGGAAGAGAGGACAGTAGAGGGGAAGAGAGGACAGTAGAGGACAGTAGAGGTGAAGAGAGGACAGTAGAGGACAGTAGAGGTGAAGAGAGGACAGTAGAGGTGAAGAGAGGACAGTAGAGGACAGTAGAGGTGAAGAGAGGACAGTAGAGGTGAAGAGAGGACAGTAGAGGACAGTAGAGGTGAAGAGAGGACAGTAGAGGTGAAGAGAGGACAGTAGAGGACAGTCGAGGTGAAGAGAGGACAGTAGAGGACAGTAGAGGTGAAGAGAGGGTAGGCTGAAGGAAAGGAGAGAAGGAGAGTACAACAGGAGGGGGCTTGGCTGCAGTATAGTGTCTTACTCAGCTCATCTGCCCATACAGACATTTCCACAGCAGCCCTGTGGGCCCTAACCATAGAACAGGTGATGAAACTCCCCCCTCCTCCCCCATCATCCCCCCTTCCTCCTACCTCCCTTAACCTTCCACCCCTCCCCCTCCTCCCCCCATCCCCGTGGCCCTCTCTCTCCTTGCCTCCTCTCTGGGGGAGAGACAGAGGGCCTGTTGTGTTAACGTGAGGCCTGCTAATTGTTGGGTTAAGGGGGAGGGAGGAGGGATGGAGGTGGGAGAGAGAAGGGGTGAGGAAGAGGGCTGGGCTCCCTGCATGAGGATTAGCTGTAATTCAGTCACTGGAACGCTCTCAACCGCTGCCTCGGTCAGGGCCAAGGGGCCACGGCTCTGTGTACGTGCATGCCCGTGTGTGTGTGTGTGAGTAGGTTTGAGGTGCAGCGACTCAGTAGAGGTTAAAATCCCCTGTATCCCCTTGTTATCTTCTTCATAGTCAACTGCAATAGGACATGTTTCACACATTTCCCTTTCACTCCGTATCCTTCAGAAAATAGAAGCCATTTCTTTAAGAGATTTCTCTGAGCTGGTTCACCTCTATCTAAACCATTCCTTTGGTATTGAACGTCTATGTTACAAGTCGTCCATTGAGCAGCATAATAACAGTATTAGTCAGAAGAATACGCCAGCTAGTCCATCACACGGAGCAAACAAGATGGTTTGTGACTTGTTTGGCATTATGGATCGAGAAAGGCAGAGTGTAATGGTGCTCCAGAACTGATGAGGCTGAAGGTTCCATAAAGGAGCAGCTTTAGAGTTCAGTGTCGGTGCAGGTCTCCCATGCACCATTCTCCTTAGCTGAGAAAGTGTGTGTGTGTGTGTGTGTGTGTGTGTGTGTGTGTGTGTGTGTGTGTGTGTGTGTGTGTGTGTGTGTGTGTGTGTGTGTGTGTGTGTGTGTGTGTGTGTGTGTGTGTGTGTGTGTGTGTGTGTGTGTGTGTGTGTGTGTGTGTGTGTGTGTGTGTGTGTGTGAATACAGCCCTGCATCTTATATCTGTCTTTGTTTCAAACAGAGGTCCTACTCATCAGTGGAACCCAGCTTATCTACACTATCTATCTATGACAAAGACAATACCATCATGTATCTCTTTCTCTCTCTTTCTTTCGCTCTCTCTCTGTCTTTCTTTCTCTCTCTCTCAGTTACAAGTGGTAGGTTGTTCCCTGTGTGTCATATGATGTCTTGTGGCCCTGTGTGTGTGTGTGTTACGTCGGACCACTCTGACAAACAGTAACAGTTCTATCCCCGACGAGCGCCATCTGATCGGCATGCCGCCCCTTGTCACATGAAGAAACACACACACACACACTAAGCACACAGTGCTATCGCTGGGGTGTGTGTGTGTGTGTGATTGTGTGTGAAGGAGATAGACAAGGTGTGTGTGTGTGTGTGTGTGTGTGTGTGCGTGTGTGTGTGTGTGTGTGTGTGTACGCGTGCGTTCATATATACGTGTGTGTGACTGTACATCAGGTCATTGCCAGCACCAGCACACAGACATGTTCTCCTGCTTATCACCTCCAGAGTATTAAGAGTAAAGAAGAGGCCTGGGTTCTATCAACACAGCCTGGCCAACATGACTCTCCTCCAGAACCTTCTACCAGCTTCTTCCACTGTTTACTGTGTTTCTGCCGGACTTAGAACAATAGCCGTTTGAGCTCAGAACAAACTAATGCTGCCCTGTAAGTCTCGGTCCAACATTACTGTTTTACTGTTAGCTAATGAGAGGGTTGGAGCCAAAGTCAATGTGTCTCTGTGGGGATGGTGTGTGTGGGGGGGTGTATGGGGACGGTGTGTGTTTCTGTGGGGGTGTGTGTGTGTGTGTGTGTGTGTGTGTGTGTGTGTGTGTGTGTGTGTGTGTGTGTGTGTGTGTGTGTGTGTGTGTGTGTGGTTGGGGGGGACGGGTGTGTGTGTGTGTGTGTGTGTGTGTGTGAAAGTTCCAGTGCTCTTAATGGGGCGACCTGTCTCTAACCCTCTAATCATTTGTTTCTGCTACGCTTTATGTATCACCAACACTGGCACCAATATCCTTGTTCCACTCCCTCCCTCCCTCCCTCCCTCCCTCCCTCCCTCCCTCCCTCCCTCCCTCCCTCTCTCTACCTCCCATTCCTTCTCTTTTTGTCAGCTGAAAGGGCAATTTTATTTGGTTTTGCTTTGGCTGTGATTTTCATTTCAGCAGAGCAAGAAAATTGCAGTATAACAAGGCAGCAAACATCGTCATTTAATAATTGTGACTTTTGGAGCACCTCGTCACTTCCCGCCCCGCTCCCTTTCTTTTCCCCCTGTTGTTTACTCTAACAGGTTCCTCGCTCCCGCTCCGTCAGAAAATGAAGAGAGGCCTACTCAGCCCCACTGTAAGAGCTTGGGGAAATTGGCTCCTCCAATGATTGTTTTAACACCCCTAATTTTGAGAGAGGCCTCCAGGACTGGATACAGACTGTCTTGTACCCCCTACTTGGACACTTTGGCCCATTTAGTTATTGAACTGGGTTAACAGACAGACAGAGAGGTGGGAGAGAGAGGCCCAGGTGGTGTGGTGGAGTTGTCATGGTGTTTAGCAACCCTGAGGGGAATTCAGAGCAGGAAGGAAGGCCGTAGATTAGCATCTCTCTTTCCAACGTTATCTTTGGCATATTATTAGTTAAAATGTAGCATTTGATGCGAACATCATTATAATCAACAGTGAAGTACCTTTAATGGCCCTGGATTGGCTCGGTTGGTAGAGCATGACACTTGCAATGCCAGGGTTGTGGGTTTGATTCCCACGGGGGACCAGTACAAATAAAGTACGAAAGTGTATGCTCTCGCTATTGTAAGTCGCTCCGGATAAGAGCATCAAATGTAAATGTTTTACTGTCTTCAGTTTTTAGGGAAACGTTTTGTTGTTGTATTACTCTACACAACTATCAAATCAACGAACCTAGTAAAATACACCTATAACAAAATATAGATGAACTGATGATATAGATGAACTGTAAACAGCGTCATATCCCATCATACAATAATAGAGACCGTGGGACAGAAGGGGTACACAGTGCCCCCCTCTGGGCCGAGCGCACAGGTACCATCTGGGACAGGTCAGAGGTCAAGGTTGGAGCCATTTCCTGTCCAGTCACGACCTCCTGTGATGCCAAGTGACCCAGGGGACGACGTCGTCACCCAGCACCGTTCATGGTCTGGTGTAATAGAGAGGCTGCTTTTGGCTAACGCGAGACGTCCACGCCATGTTAACTGTCGCGCTCACTCATGTTGGAATGAATTCGTTGAATGAATGAACGAATGAAGACATCAATGAATGAACGAATGAAGACATCAATGAATGAACGAATGAAGACATCAATGAATGAACAAATGAATACAGCTCAGCTTTGTTACATTTGTAACGTTGGTGGACATTCTGTAAGGCGTCTAGTGTAGAAAGGCCGCTGACAGCTGTCCAACTGCCTTTCACTGAGACTCATGTAATGGTTCAGAATAGACTGAGAGTGTGGTCGCTTGGGTGTGGGATGCTGTGGCAGGGGAGTAACCTCATGCACAGACTCGTATTGATCCCTGCAAGCCTGAGTGGATGCAGCCCATCTATGAAATGAACTGCACCCTGTCATATAGTGCTGCCCGGGAAGTCTGTCACCACCGGGAGAGAGGGGAAGAGAACCACCACAACACACCAGTTGACTAGCACAACACGGACCTCAGCGAATAACTACGCACTAGCTCAACACACAGATAAATACTGACACCTCTTTCTGTCTCTGTCTCTGTCTCTCTGTCTCTCTCTCTCTTTCCCTTTCTCACCCCCACACCCCGTCCACATCACGCACACCCTCCCTCCCCTAGTCACTGCAGTGCCACCTCTCTCTCTCTCTCTCTCTCTCTCTCTCTCTCTCTCTCTCTCTCTCTCTCTCTCTCTCTCTCTCTCTCACTTCACTTTTATTCTAATGAGTTGCAACACTGGTAACGAGCCTGATGATCTTCCATTGATTTGACTATCACTTGCTTGTCTGGTAATTGATCCGTAGCTGAGCCTCTGGTTAATTATATGGGCTTGGACATGGCCCCCGGCCCCGAGGGGAATCTCAAGTCCTGCAGAATAGTAGTTTTAATAAAGGACTCTATTACTGACGTGTGATACCCTTCTGCCTCTACCTCTACCCTTCTTTCTCTTTCCTCTCTCCTTCCTTGTTTCTCTCCCTCTTTTTTCTTTCTTTCTTTCTTTCTTTCTTTCTTTCTTTCGCTCTCTCTCTCCCTCCCTCTGTCTCTCTATAGCTGTCTCTCTCTCCTCCTTCTCTCTCTCTTTTCTCTCTCTCCCCCTCTTCTCTCTCTCCCCCTCTCTTCTCTCCTCCTTCTCTCTCTCTTTTCTCTCTCTCCCCCTCTTCTCTCTCTCCCCCTCTCTTCTCTCTCTCCCCCTCTTCTCTCTCTCCCCTCTCTCTCTCTCTCTCTCTCCCCTCTCTCTCTCTCTCTCTCTCTCTCTCTCTCCCTCTCTTCTCTCTCTCTCTCTCTCTCTCTCTTTTCTCTCTCTTCTCTCCCTCTTTTCTCTCTCTCTCTCCCCCTCTCTTCCTCTCTTTTCTCTTTCTCTCTCTTCTCTCCCTCTTTTCTCTCTCTCTCCCCCTCTCTTCCTCTCTTTTCTCTTTCCCTCTCTTCTCTCTCTCTCTCTCTCTCTCTCTCTCTCTCAATTTCCTCCATGGCCACTGCCATTACAAGAGAGAAGGATGGAGAGTGGGCAGTAAAGAGAGAGAGAGAAAGACAGAGCGAGGGATATTGGCAGAGTCCTCTCCATCCTCCCACAAATAACAGCCATTAACAGGCCAGATCAGGAGCTGAGCCACCAGGTTGACTTGAAACACTGAGTGCCACTCGAAAAACGAAGAGACCAGCACATTTACAGAGAGAGGGGGAGTGTGTGTGTGTGCGCGCGTGTGTGTGTGTGAATGAGAGAGAGAAAGACCGAGTGAGAGATGTGTATGGAGAGTAGAAAGGAGCGTCGGCCATTGAATTGTCACTTAATGTAATTAGCGTGGCGCTCCTGCCGTGCGCGTCTTACCTTTTCACAGTGTGGTTAAAAGCAGAGCATGACACGCTAATGGAAAGGGAACACCTACTCCCTTTACCACGCGGCTCAGACTGCCTGTGGCTTCTGTAGAGGCCACCACGCGTTCACGCTGAAAGACAAAACGCAGACAGAGAGGGAGGGTGGAAGAAAGGGAGGCGGAAGGAGAGAGAGAGAGAGAGAGAGAGAGAGAGAGAGAGAGAGAGAGAGAGAGAGAGAGAGAGAGAGAGAGAGAGAGAGAGAGAGACAGAGAGAGAGACAGAGAGACAGAGAGAGAGAGACAGAGAGCAGGAGAAAGACACAATAATCCCAATAAAGGTGAAAGACTAAAAGAGGTATTTTAAGTTCCTGAACCATTTTGTCCCGCCTCGTCCCCCTCCTCGTCCTCTGCTCCGAAATTCTCCATTACCAATTGGAGGTAAATGCTACAGTGCTAATCTCCTGTAAAGGTTAGCCTGGTGCTGTCATTAGCACTGCACAGAGGCTTTTAACCGACAGACAGGCAGCCGCCGTCTCCTACAATTTGCCACAAAATCCGAAGTGGCTTTATACATCAGAAGTCGTTTAATTTAACGGAGGAGATGAGTTAATTCTCTTTCTCTTCCTCTCTCTTTATCCCTCGCTTCTCAAAGATCACAGTGACATCTCCCTCGCCACCGCGGTCCGAGGATCACAGTATGTCCTTTTTTCTCGGATGATGGAGGGATGATAAAAGGAGGTAGAGAGGAAGATACGAGCGATAATAGAAGGGGGGAAATGTCACTGCATTGTTCTAGTGATTTAGAACTAGAGAGCATTCTCTTTATTTTTTCTGTTTTCTCTCTCTCTCTCTCTGTCTCTCTATAGTGCTCTCTCTCTCCTCCTCTCTCTCTCTCTATATCTCTCTCTCCCTCTCTCTCTGTCTCTCTCTAGTGCGCTCTCTCTCCTCCTCTCTCTCTAGTGCTCTCTCTCCTCCTCTCTCTCTCTCTCTAAATTTCTCTCTCTCTCTTCTCCTCTCTCTCTCTAGTGCTCTCTCTCCTCCTCTCTCTCTCTCTAAATCTCTCTGTCTCCCTATCTCTCTCTCTCTCTCTCTCTCTCTCTCCTCCTCCCTATCTCTCTCTCTCTCTCCTCCTCTCTCCTCCTCTCTCTCTCTCCACCTCTCTCTCTCTAAATCTCTCTGTCTCTCTCTTTCAGTCTCTCTCTCCTCCTCTCTCTCTGTCTCTCTATAGTTCTCTCCTCCTCTCTCTCTCTCCTCCTCTCTCTCTGTATTCCCATACCTTTGTGGGGCTGTGCTGCTGTGGGGACCAATTTGGCTCAAATGGAGCCTCTTCCTCATTTTTTTCCTTAATTAAAATCTGAAAGCATCCACACGGGGTTTCCCAGTGTGTGTGTGTGTGTGTGTGTGTGTGTGTGTGGCTGCCTCCTTAGTTCCATTAGCCTTATAGAGATTGGGATAAAACAGACAAAGGCTCCAGACTTTGTAATGATGCCATGTCGTCTGCACATTTTTGTTCTCTCATATCACCAAATAACTCGAGATCACAATTTATGTATTTTTTTATCAGAAAGAATACTGTGAGTGTTATGTATAAACAAATTGATAAAGCAGACTATTTGGCTTGTTACGTATAACTAACAAAAAAACAAGCTTTTACCCTTAAAAATATTAAGAGCTGAATGTTTTGCATTAAACAGCGTAAGGAGTGTGTGTGTGTGTGTGTGTGTGTGTGTGTGTGTGTGTGTGTGTGTGTGTGTGTGTGTGTGTGTGTGTGTGTGTGTGTGTGTGTGTGTGTGTGTGTGTGTGTGTGTGTGTGTGTGTGTGTGTGTGTGTGTGTGTGTATGTTGCGGTGAGCGGTGGAGGTCCCAAAGGAGGACTGGATGCGCTGGCCGCTCGCAGCACAAACGGCTTCTCTAGCGAAGCTCGCTCCCCAGCTCCCCTCAGTAGCGAGGGGAGGAGTGTGTGTGTGTGTGTGGGAGCGTAAGCGCGATGTCATTGAGCGTCTCCAAAAGGAGCAGCGCAGTTGACTCAGTTGAGCCTGCGCTGGTCCTCACACACTCGCTCCTCTCACCAAACACACACACGCTCACACACGCTCAGGCATCCAGTCACACAGCTGCTGCTGCGGAGCGCGGAGGAGTTCCAGAGAGAAGGAGGGAGGAGAGAGAGCAAGAGAAGGGACAGGCAGCACCAGCAAAGAGAGAGAGAAGGAGAAAGAGGAAGAGAGAGAAGCAGGCAGGGAGGGGTGGATTGCTGCTGTCACACTTTCACACCTAATGTCTACGTTGGGATAGAGAGATTTGATGGTAAGAGAAGTTAATGTATTATTTTGATGGTTAGGTTGAATATTTTTATACAGAGATGCATGGAACTTTTTTTTTATCATGTTTGCAATATTTTGCATATTTTTAGTTTTTTGAGTTCTCGTTGATTTTGGAAGCTGGGTGCATCTAATTGATTTCGTTCTATTTGAGTGTAATTGTGTTGTTATTTGTTATTTCTGGGTTGGCTGCATGTGCAATTTTTACTTTAGATTAGATTCTAGGAAGAAAGAGTTTTTGTTGCCAAGAGTGACATTTATTTTATTTTATTACATTTTTTTTTTACAAATTCTGTTTTATTTTTACAGCCTAATTTGTGTGTGTATGTATATAAGTGAGTTTGAGTGTGTGTGTTCCCGGCTTGAGAATGAGTGGGTAAGAGTTTCCAGGTTATGCGTGGGTGACTTTGTTTGGCAAGTGATTTCTGGTTGAATGTGCAGTATTTATATGTGTAACTGTGTGTGTGTGTGTGTGTTCTGAGGACAGCCCATACAAAATGACTGACAGACGGTTATAGGCAACAGGGCCGCTGACAAAAAAAATAGAGAGACCCCTCCTTCCACATCATCTCCTCCATCCCTCCTTTCTTCTCTCCCTCCTCCCTCACTTTCACCCCCCCGTCTCTCACCCCCTCGTCTCCTCCTCCCTCCTTACCTTCAGCATTCTGCTCATCCTGCCCTCTCTTCCTCTCCCACTAGAAGACCCTGAGGAAATGCACTGCGCTCTCCTCCTGAATTAACTCTGCACACACTCCTCAGCGGCCGGCCGCCAGGAGAAACCCTCTCACACTCCCTCTCCTCTAGAAGCTCCCTCTGTTCAAAAAGAAGAGGGGGGAAAAAACGACAGCCCAACCCCCAAAATCCCAAACCCACCTTCACTGACTTTTTGTATCCCTCCTCCCCTCCCCTCTCCCCTCTCCCACTTTCTCTAGTCCGAGGAGGCAGGGTTGGATGTGAGAGGCAGCAGAGAGGAGAGAAGCAGCCAGGCGCCCAGAGACCCGGAAAGCGAGAGGGCACCAGAGTCCACCCTGAGCGGCACCGCCAACACCCCGACTACCACCTCAACCAGCAGCACCACTTCCAACCAGCACCACAACAACAGCGCTAGCCCCACAGCCGTCTCCAGCAGTATCAGTAGCGGTGGCTCCAGTGGTGCCATAGGTGTTAGCATAGTTAGCCGCAGCGCTAAGGGAGCAGAGGGGAGATCCTCCATGCAGTTCAGCACCAGACCTCCCAGTGCTGAGCCTGGCTTCATGGGGACATGGCAGCAACAGAGCACTGACCAGAGCAACCTCCTCTTCAGAATGTCCCAGCAGGTGAGTCCCCTCCCCTTCATTCAGCCATCTGTTTTTCAGTCTTTTTGTTTTCATGGTGATCCGTCTATTTCTTAGTTGTGATGTGTCCCTTCCGTCTGTTTATTTTGAGGTGGAAATACCTCTCTGCCTTTTTTTGACACTTGGTGTGTGTTTAGGTGTTGTGGTAGGTGCTGCTGGTGGTGTGTGGGTGGGTGTGAGAGAGAGAGAGAGAGAGGGAATGTGTGAGTGTGTGTGGGATACTGTTTTGTTTTTGAAAGAGTTAATATTATGTTGATTGACATGATTCTTCACTCATTTTTGCATTTTTCAGTCTTCATTTTTTTTTTTTTTTGCCTTGCCATTTCTTTGGCTATTTTGTCAAATAGTAAATCCTGTGCAGTTTGGGTCTGGTGTGTGAGAGAGTGTGTGTGCTTGTCAGTGTGTATGCACCTGACATTCTGCACTCCACACTTTTCCTGCAATAATGATCAAATGTTGTAATTTAATTGCATATTAGTTCCTTTAAAAGACAACATACATTTTAATGTTTACAAAAAGGGACGAAATATAAGAAGCCATGCGTTATTTCACCGGATTGTCCCTTGCCTCGTTTGGTTACGGTTGCGCTCACCCCACTCCTCCTAATTTGTCTGTGCAATATAGTTCAAAAGCAGCAATTGTACTGTTTGTGTAACCCCGCGCTGATAAAGACTGTGGAAGAGTCGCCCTCTGGGTCGGGCTAATTGACTACATGTGGTCCGCTCAGGCAGCCTCGAACACGGGCTAGAGACAGGCAGCCGTGAGTGAATAGCCAGAGCCTGGAAGAGCGATAACGGATACCTATAACTGAGGGAAGTTCACATTTCCTCCGACAACTAGCGTCCGTTATCTTTCCTGTTCACAGTCGTGTGTTTTATGACTTTGGCTTTTTGAGAAGAATAAAATATCTCAGCGTTCTAGTTTTTAAAGGAGTGGGGCTGTGGGGGCGTTAGGTGGTTTCCTTGGTGATGTACAGTGGGTTGAGGTAAAGGAGTAGAAAGAGAGAGGGGGATTGTAAAGGAGGGTAGTTAGTTGGTAATTAATCATAGTGGAACCTGTGTGTGTCTCCATACCATGCACACGCTGTTACGCATGCGAAGGCCGCGGCAGGCAGACCTTGTGCAATCGCCAGTCTCTGCTGTGTCGAGTTTGAAAATAAACGTATTAGTGATTATTTTATGAATTACAGTATTTTCTACAACTTTTATCACAGACGTTGTGCTTATGAATATATTTTTTTAATTGAGCAATTACTTAAAGCAATTCAAAAGAAATACGCGTTGTTTTGAGTGATTTTAAACCCTGTTGCCAATATTCCCATGTCTGTGTTCTCTCACCGAAATGTGTGAAATTGTTTGCTCTTATTCAGTGAAATTATTCACACATGATTCCCTTTATTCTACCTTTCTCTAAATGTCTGATGCATGTGTGGAGAATTGTGAGTGGCTGCACTTTTTTTCATGCACATCTGCACACCATATTGGACACGCATGACGCATCCTCTCACGTTCAACATATGTTTTGAGCTGTGCGTATTATTCATATAAACTACTGCAAAGCTATTGGCATGTCGATTGTTATAGCGGAACCATATCGCATGAGGATGTTCCTGGCTCGCTCTCATTCGTGGCATCTGCGTGCAGGTGGATGGGCCCCGCGCTCACACACGGAGGAGCATCCAGCATCTGCTGGGACGCACGTTTCTCAATCCCCCTTTTTACAAATGCCCGCCGTTGTTTCAATATAATCAGCTGTGGGACTCGTTGTTATTTATCCTCCCTCGCACCACTTAGAAGGCATCTTTCCATGTTTAGTAGGCATGACAAAAATCTCCAAAGAAGCCTCACCTTGACAGACTGCCTTATTGGAATCTAACCGATAATGACTTTGTGTTTGCCGAGCTGCGCGCGCCCTGGGGTATTGGGAGAAATGAGCGTTATGGGGGCTCGTGTTTCAAATCCTCCTCCCTTTAAAGATCAGCTAAGTGACATGAGTCATGGGTGTATTTTATCGGTGTTAGGGCAAATTATTTCAATGCAATCGATTGAGACGCAACGCAGGAGCAGTATGTGTTGATGTGACTGAGGGCATGTTGTTTACGGGTGTTGGTTGTGGTTTTGCAGCGAAGAGCGCATTCTCCAACCGTTTGATATCCTCTGAATGTATACATTCACTGCAAAGTAGCCCATCTATACAAGCCATTAGGGACCAGTCAATAATTACGTGTTCGTGCATGATTACATTTTCTTTTTTCAATTCTTATTTTCAATTATAGAATAGCATGCATATTATCAAACCAAATGTACAGCAGGTGTGCAATTATATTGCCAAGGAATGTCACTTAAAAAGAAACCAAAACAATTATCTAAATTACCATAGAATGAATTGTAAAAACAATAATTTAACCTGGTAGGATATTTGTAATTTTTTATATATATATTTAATGTATAAGATTTGCAACCTCGACGTCACACTATGTCAACAGCTGCTTCTCATATTAGAAGTGTATTTTTCCGGCGGGTAATGTGCTAATTCGATGCAATCAAATCAGATCAAAATAGGAAGTGCATGTCAATTAAATGCATACATTCCCTTTTGCAGGAGTACAAATAGAGAGACAAGCAAATAGAGAGAGAGACATGTTTTTAATTTTGTTTAGATATCATATGTCATTTTCAATCAGGCTACCTTTTTAAACATAAGTATAAAAACGAAATCGAAAATGCAGAAACCATGAATGGCAAAAGATTGAATGGGAAAGGCCTGGCATGTTTCGCATCGTTTCTCCAGACTTCCAGTAAGAATCATTTCAGTTTTGGATTCAACATTTTTTCCTTGACTGCCATCTTTTCATGGTCGAATACATTCCATGCAAATCCAACCGTTATAATGCTTGTAATTGAAGTAAATTATTACGAATATAGGCCCTCTCTATTGCCTATCGCCTGGCTTTTGGTTTTTATTTTGTCTATTGGTGATAAGAGGATTTATAAACATAACCTTATATTAAATTATCTGCAAAAGCAGATACACGAGTTAAATCAATAAAATAGTCTACAAATTGTCAAATAATTGCACCTGCTTTCTTTATCTTTAGGAATGTGCGGATCATTTTATGTATAATCTGCAGGGAAATTATGATAATATTTCGTTATGTAAACTCCCCATACATTCTGTTAAACTATCTTTTTAAGCCTTCCAAAGCATTACGGTGTAATAATATTTTGACGTCGTAATTGGGCACTTTGTTTTGGGTACATGAATGGATATTAATATCGACCTTTGCAAGTTAAACAGTCCGCAGTTAAGTGATATCACTGCGCCTCTAATTGGTCCATCACTAGTAGGCTAATTCCCCCTCAATAAACCAACATTAAGCCATGTCATTTTATTTCCCCTTGCGCTTCAAAAGCTGAGGGGTGTGGAACAACTCAAGGATTACTTAGGGCTAGTAAAATGTTGCCGCGGTGCACCTCTTCTGTGAGGTTCTAATGCCAGTCAGGCGAAGGAAGATCCCGAGAAAATGTTGAAGAAATAGGGCCAGTAGCATTTACAGCGCCAGGGTATGTTTTCAATCTAAATCTCTGCTCTTAATTAGCTCGCCCTTCTAAATTCTCCCTTCTCTTCTGCAAGGCGGGTGCTGTAACGCGGCTTCCTCTGAAGTGCGACAGGTCGACTATGGGCCGAGATCTTACGGACGAGGTACAGTCGCTTCTATAGCTTGACATGTTTCTCCTATCTTCTCAGTATTGTTCCAGCATCTGAGACGCAGGCATGCAGCGGTATTTGATCCCAATACAAGAAATGGGTGGATTAACACATCAGAAATGTTAGTGGAAAATATAAACTATATTAATTATATAGGTTATTATTATACCTAATATATGTTAATAATGGGCCAAGCATGAACAAAAGGGCATAATTATAATAATAAGAATAATACTATATTATTGTATTTTTTTGTTGTTATTAAACCAGTTCAGCAATTTTCTAAATATGCCATTATAATTTATTACTGTTATTATTGTTGAGTGTTATTTCATGTTTGAAATGCCAGGTGCATGGCCAATAGCAGAGGATTCTAGCAGAACTCATGGCCAATAGCAGAGGATTCTAGCAGAACTCATGGCCAATAGCAGAGGATTCTAGCAGAACTCATGGCCTATAGCAGAGGATTCTAGCAGAACTCATGGCCAATAGCAGAGGATTCTAGCAGAACTCATGGCCTATAGCAGAGGATTCTAGCAGAACTCATGGCCTATAGCAGAGGATTCTAGCAGAACTCATGGCCTATAGCAGAGGATTCTAGCAGAACTCTGTAATAGTTCTATTGTATTTATTATCCCTTAACTACTTTGTGAATAATTCACATTTGTACGATTAAAAAAATCTTAAAATTCATGTGTTATCATTTTCTCTGAACTACGATTACTGTAGGCCTATATAAATATATTTTTCATTTAGTTGACATTTAAATTTACTCTGCATGTCCTGAACTCAAGCAGAAGGAACTACACATATTTGAATGAAGAAAATATACACGATGCAAAAGCAAGTCAGACAATGCAATAATGTCACATATATTTCAAACATGAGTTGTATGAAGGGTATATGTTCAGAAGATGTGTGCAGAGAGGACTGTGTGTAAAGTACGGTGGTTAAGACTGCAGTCAGGAGATGGAGCAGGGCAGGCATCATCGGCATGGAGCTGTCTGTCTGTCTGTCTGTCTGTCTGTCTGGTTCATGTCAATACATTGACGTCTGAGATGGACTGCTTTACAGCGAGGTCATTACCTTACTATCGATTACATCTGCTGTATTCTCTTCAGCCAATACCTCTCCGTTTCTATACCACCCAATCTCTCCTTATTGCTGTCATTTCAGTTATACACACATCTGTCTGTATAGTCTGAATATCTATCATTTTCAAGTGGTTCTATATTTTCTAATGTAAGACAAATGTTTATAGAACTTCTGTACATGTGCAACCATTTTGTTCTTTCATGTAGTTTTACCCCATCAACTGAAATCTGCATTTGTGGAGTGTAGGCTTTGACACCTGTTCTGCTATAGGCTGTATCTACTGTTGAATTTGGAGGTTTACATACACCTTAGCCAAAAACATTTAAAAACTCAGTTTTTCACAATTCCTGACATTTAATCCTAGTAAGAATTCCCTGTCTTAGGTCAGTTAGGATCACCACTTTATTTTAAGAATGTGAAATGTCAGAATAATAGTAGAGAGAATGATTTATTTCAGCTTTTATTTCTTTTATCACATTCCCAGTGGGTCAGAGGTTTACATACACTCAATTATAATTTGGTAGCATTGCCTTTAAATTGTTTAACTTGGGTCAAACGTTTCAGGTAGCCTTCCACAAGCTTCCCACAATAAGTTGGGTGAATTTTGTCCCATTCCTCCTGACAGAGCTGGTGTAACTGAGTCAGGTTTGTAGGCCTCCTTGCTCGCACACGCTTTTTCAGTTCTGCCCACAAATGTTCCATGGGATTGAGGTCCGGGCTTTGTGATGGCCACTCCAATACCTTGACTTTGTTGTCCTTACGCTATTTTGCCACAACTTTGGAAATATGCTTGGGGTCATTGTCCATTTGGAAGACCCATTTGCGACCAAGCTTTAACTTCCTGACTGATGTCTTAAGATGTTGCTTCAATATATCCACATAATCTTTCTTCCTCATGATGCCATCTATTTTGTGAAGTGCACCAGTCCCTCCTGCAGCAAAGCACCCCCACAACATGATGCTGCCACCCCGTGCTTCACGGTTGGGATGGTGTTCTTCGGCTTGCAAGCATCCCCTTTTTTCCTCCAAACATAACGATGGTCATTATGACCAAACAGTTATATTTTTGTTTCATCAGACCAGAGGACATTTCTCCAAAAAGTACGATCTTTGTCCCCATGTGCAGTTGCAAACCATAGCCTGGCTTTTTTATGGTGGTTTGGAGCGGTGGCTTCTTCCTTGCTGATCGGCCTTTCAGGTTATGTTGATAAAGGACTCGTTTTACTGTGGATATAGATACTTTTGTACCTGTTTCCTCCAGCATCTTCACAAGGTAATTTGCTGTTGTTCTGGGATTGATTTGCACTTTTCGAAACAAAGTATGTTCATCTCTAGGAGACAGAACGCGTCTCTTTCCTGAGCGGTATGACGGCTGTGTGGTCCCATGGTGTTAATACTTGCGTACTATTGTTTGTACAGATGAACGTGGTACCTTCAGTCGTTTGGAAATTGCGCCCAAGGATGAACCAGACTTGTGGAGTTCTACAATCTTTTATCTGGGGTCTTGGATGATTTCTTTACATTTTCACATGATGTCAAGCAAAGAGGCACTAAGTTTGGTAGGCCTTGAAATATGACTCAACTGATGTCAATTAGCCTGTTTAAAGGCACAGTCAACTTAGTGTATGTAAACTTCTGACCCACTGGAATTGTGATACAGTGAATTATAAGTGAAATAATCTGTCTGTAAACAATTGTTGGAAAAATTACTTGTGTCATGCACAAAGTAGATGTCTTAACAGACTTGCCAAAACTATAGTTTGTTAACAAGAAATTTGTGGAGTGGTTGAAAAACGAGTTTTAATGACTCCAACCTAAGTGTGTGTAAACTTCCGACTTCAACTGTATCTGAATGTAAACCCTGCTATAGGCTGTATGTATCTGAATGTAAACCCTGCTATAGGCTGTATGTATCTGAATGTAAACCCTGCTATAGTAATATCTCTCCCTATAGGCATGGCAGACATCATATTAGATGAATAGCAGCACATCTCCTAGTTAGTTTTGTCTGAGTCAATAATGGACTTAATGTCATCCTCTTCAGTGTAGATCAGAGGGGCCTTAATTCACCTATTAACATACTGCTACACTTATGGCCGCTTCACGCTCGGTGTGTATGTGTTCGAGTTTTTCCGAGGTGCTTTTTTCCCCGTCTTTGGTTCATCGCTGTGCTATTTCATGCAATAATATATTAGTGTGTTTGCGTGTGTGTATTTGTGTATTTGTATTTGTTTGTGTGTGTTTATATAAGTATTTCTGAGGTAGGGGTGTTTTTTTCCCTCTTCGGTTCATCGCTGTGCTGTTGCATGCAAGAATATGTTAGTGTGTGTTTGCGTTTTTTTTTTTTATGAGAGCGAGAGAGAAAGTGGGCTAATTTTATAGGAGAGAGAGTCGTGCTTTGTTTTCCCCTCAGAGGATATATTGCCTGTGTGCTGGCTGTGTTTAACGGGCTGTTTTCCTTCCTCTGCCGAGGCCTGTTGCATGTGTGTGTTGCTGCCTGCGTGTCTGATACTAGAATATTTTCCGTGTGTTTTTTATTCCTGAGGGTTGTGTGACCACACCATCCTCTGCATCCCTGATGGGCTGCATGGCTACAGATACCACCATGTGTATGAGGTGTTTTCCCTCGTCTTTTGCTTATGTTCAAGTATCTGTAGGACCAGTTGTGCGTGAGTGTGTCAGGGAAAGAGTGCCGTTTCTCTCTCTGTACAGGGCTGGCTCTGTCTCTGGCTCCATGTGTGTGCGGGTGTGAGCTGATGTGTGTGCGGGTCTTGGCTGGAGGAGACGAGAGGTGAAAGAGGATATGTGGAGGAAACGCCATGCCACTTCTCTCTTTCTATGTCTCCCTCTCTCCAATCAAATCGAATGTTATTTGTCACATACACATGGTTAGCAGATGTTAATGCGAGTGTAGCGAAATGCTTGCGCTTCTAGTTCTGACCGTGCAGTAGTATCTAACAAGTGATGCTGTTAGATACTCGCTACCTGTCTCTCTCTCTCTCTCTCTCTCTCTCTCTCTCTCTCTCTCTCTCTCTCTCTCTCTCTCTCTC
Source organism: Brachymystax lenok tsinlingensis (assembly GCA_030435695.1). Classification (NCBI taxonomy): domain Eukaryota; kingdom Metazoa; phylum Chordata; class Actinopteri; order Salmoniformes; family Salmonidae; genus Brachymystax; species Brachymystax lenok. Next base: position 19,542,245 of record CM059810.1, on the reverse strand, counting down.
TCTCTCTCTCTCTCTCTCTCTCTCTCAGCACTAATACCAGCCCCTAAGCACTGGGGTCCACCTCCCTCCCCTTAGTACACTAGATGATTAAGGTAGTCCTATCACCGGGGAAGTGGCCATAGAGGAAGGGGACACTGCGTCATTGGCCCAAAGGAGGGGACCGCTTTGGGTGTAACACAGGAAGTCCCAGTTACAGGGTCACTGCTTTCAAAGGGACAGAGGAAATGGCCCAGTCCAAGGCAATGCCTAGCCAGTCACAATGAGTGAGTGAGTTTATCCTAGCTGAGTGGTGGAAGTGGTGCTGAGTGGCTGGGTGTTACTGTGTGGTCTGTCCTTATCAGGTTTGGATGGACTATAGCTCTGTAGTGTGTTGGCACCGTCCTCTCTGGGCTGGAGACCGGAGAGAGGGATCTTACCTACAGCTAATGAAGCCTGGAGGCTACTTTCTTTCTGACCTCTTCCCGTCGTTTCTCCTCTGTTCCCGAGCCCTGGTCCGTCCGTTACCCCGTATCTCCTCACTCTGCCCTCCAGCCGGGCCCCAAGCCTGGGGGTCCCTGCTGGCCTTCTCTCTCTGGCTGTCACCCCCTAGAGGGGTTCAACCACTGTTAAATACACTGTGGGATCTGGCTAATTAGGGTCTGGGATGATGTGTGTGAGTGTGTGGGGGGGTAGTAGACTCTGCTCTAAAGTAGCAGTCTCTCTCTCTCTCTCTCTCTCTCTCTCTCTCTCTCTCTCTCTCTCTCTCTCTCCATTGGTGTTGTTAGATTGGCTTGTTGGGAGTGTCAGTGAGAGTGTGTATAGTGTAAAAGTGGAGAAGGTGTAGGGGTGTGTTTAACTACGTCAATTACTGCACCTCGGTTTTTCCTCCAGTATGGTCCTGTTATTTCTGGACGAGAGCAGAGACGTGGTAGACTCTGAGGTGAGAGGAGAAGAGAAGACCAAAGATGTGTGTGTGTGTGTGTGTAAGGTGGATGGGGACCACTTGTACGTTTACCGTGTGTTTGTCTGCGCGCGTAAGTTTGTGGTTTAGATGACAGGAGAGTTTAGGAGAGGGAAGACGCACACGGTGCCATTCATTCTACAGTCACCACGTATTTATCTAAGCATCAGGCATGAAGATATGACGTCCAAATCTATTTTTGCTTTCAACTTTTCTCAACTCACGTGTAAAAAATAATTCACATTAGGGCCCCTTTTTCCTTTAATCAGAATATGAATGAATTTGGTTATTTAATTTGCTGCAGTTATGCCATTTAATAAACATTTGTCAATGTAGTTTGTAGTAGTTTCTGTTTCAACTGTATATTTTAATATTCATGATTTAAATTCCCTCAATCTGCCTATTTCTGCGAGCCAGACTTGGAACATTGAAATGCTCTGGAGATCTGTCAATGTTCTCATTGTGTTTGCAGACCAACACACACAGTGTGTGTTTCAATCTCTAAGATATTTTGTTTTGTCACATCGTCAATTTCTAGTGAATTATTTTCTTACTATCGGGAGACGTTCTTCATATTTTAAAACGTCTGTCTCTTGTTTGATGAAAATGCATTAATCAAACGCCGATATTTTTATTGTTATTACCAGTTTATAACCATAGAGATGAATCCTTTGTATAATAATGAGTATTTACAATGATCTGATGAAAATAACTAAGCTTAACTAACTAAGTCTTCCCTGAGTTCGAGTGGTTATGGGATGGACATTACAAACATAACCCAGAGTCTTCCAGCCAAGTTACAGCATATGGTCCTATTGGGATTTCATACTCAGCCTTACATAAGACGCAGAGCTGTGACATGAAACATGTCTCACACTGAAACAATGTGTGCGTCATCTGTCTGCGGCTCTGTAACACCGGTGTTGTGTGCATACGTTCCCCCCGTCGTCTCCCGCTGCAGCTACTGATCAATATGGGACGTCAGGATCACTCACGGGGTCAGGATCACTCACGGGGTCAGGGTGATCTGTCTCCTGTCGGTCCCAAGGAGATGCATGATATCTCTGGTGTTTTGAATGAAGGGATAGAGGGATGGATCGACGCCTGGAGTGAGTTGGAGAGAGAGAGAGTGTCTTCTAATTGGGTTTTCTTTGGGAACGTACTGTGTTGGGGTCGTTGCTACGACAGCAGTGTATGCGTATGGAGTCTGTGTGTGAGTGTGTGTGTGTGTGTGTTCAGGAACGACAGCAATGCAGGGCCATCTGCTTGAGTCTTATCATGGAGATGAGTGGTGAAAGGTAGCTGAGTCCTCCACCAGCCCTTTTCCCATGGACCCCCTCCTACCCCCTACAGGCCCTGAGAGAATGTGTGCATGTGTGTGAGTGTGTGTGCACCGCACCCAGACCTCTCACACACTCCTCACACCCCAGCCGTCCGTCTGCCCCACCAGT
>CM059810.1:19529854-19534854 GCA_030435695.1 Brachymystax lenok tsinlingensis | reverse complement strand
GAAATGACACTACACTTCCTGCATGATTCAGAGTGAGGAGGGGATATAACCCTATCAGACGCTGACATCAATTGATAATGGGTTTGAAGTCACAGAGGTGATTAGAAATGGTCGGCCATGTTGTTAAATGCTGTCAGGTCTGTTAAGAGAAGGCTAACACCTCTCAGCTTGAAACGGAGTCATAGCATCAGCCGTAACTCGATCCGCCGGGAAGTGTGTGTGTGTGTGTGTGTCGTGTAAAGCAGTGTGAGCACGCATCAAGGAAAGAGCCCCGAGGTAGCTCCTGGCATTTTATTGCAGCCACCAGACGCCTGTCACTGGTGGAAGAGAAAGAACAGGGGGATGAGGAGGAGGAGGAGGAGAGGAGAGGGGAGGAGGAGGAGGAGGAGGAGAGGAGAGGGGGAGGAGATGGGAGGAGGAGGGTGCTAGCCACCACTGCTTCAAATCATGTCACGTAGCGCTAATTCATACACCCTCATTAGAGCAAGGGAAGGGACCAGAGGGCCGGGTGTGTACACACACACACACACACACTCCTCCCACACAGACACACAGGCATGCACACAGCAGACGACACTTCCGCTCCAGCGCGGCAGCAGTACAGCAGGGCCAGTTTGGGGAATAGAAAATTGCTTTCTCAGGAAGGCCCCGGCCAATTAAAGGCCTGCCCGTATTGAATGTCAAGTGTTAATTTAGGCTCCAGTCCTCCTCTCCATCCCTCCCTCCCCCCACCCCCCCTTCAGTTTCCCATCAGTGAGGGCACTGAGGGGGAGGAGGGGAGGGGAGGGGTTTCTGAGATGAGCAAATACATGTCAAGTCAAAGTTGATTGCCTGAAGGCCCCGGCGTATTATGTGTCACAGACAAGTGGCAAATGTGCCCCCCTTCCGTTCCCCTCTCACCCCTGGGGACCAGGAGAGAGGGATGGAGCGAGGGACGGAAGGAGGGAGGAGCGGAAGGATTAACTGTACTGCAGTGATAAGAATGGGAGGTTTACATTGGGGAGGAGAGGGGAGGAAGTAGAGGACAGAGAGAGAAGAGAGGACAGAGAGAGAAGAGAGGACAGAGAGAGAAGAGAGGACAGACGAGAGGCGAGGACAGAAGAGAAGAGAGAGGACAGACGAGAGGACAGACGAGAGGACAGACGAGAGGACAGACGAGAGGACAGAAGAGAGGAGAGAGAGAGGACAGAAGAGAGGAGAGAGAGGACAGAAGAGAGAGGACAGAAGCTTGTTGGTGTTGCTATATGGGACAGTTGGTTGGCACATTCTCATAGGACAGCTTGAATTTAGTCCTCTTCCTCTGCGTGTTCTGAAGGAGCTTGTATTGAGGCCAATTAATTCAGTCAGAAACGTAAACAATTATTGACTCTTGAAAATATTGCAAATGTGAAGTTTGCCATTGATAAAGAAAATATGCCAGTAAGCTAAAGATTTATTGTTGACAAATCTGACTTGAAATTGTTTTATTTATCATAATTTTCAACACGTACAGTACCAGTCAAAAGTGTGGACACACCTACTCATTCCAGGGGTTTTCTTTACCATTTTCTACATTGTAGAATAATAGCGAAGACGTCAAAACGCTGAAATAAAATATATGGAATCATGTAGTAACCAAAAAGTGTTAAACAAATCAAAATATATTTTATATTTGAGACTCTTCAAAGTAGCCACCTTTGCCTTGATTGATGACAGCTTTGCACACTCTTGGCACAGCATATTGTATGGCATTCCATTAGGTACAGTTGTGTGTTCAGCCAGGCCTTACAGACATGAGCTGAAATGGAAGGAGAGTTGTTTGTGAGGCCAGTCCACTGATGGTAAATGTCCACCTCCTTACCTACCTGATCTAATAGACAGACACTTAGTCTTAATGGCTACATTATCTGTCTTAGGAGCTGGAGGCTGCACTCTTTAAATGTGCAATTGGCACTGTATGTCTCTCAGTCTCCCCCTCCTCTCACTCTCTCACTCTCTCACTCTCTCACTCACTCACTCACTCACTCACTCACTAAGCTGGCCTATAGACAGGATTCCATTCAGCAGAATGCATATTAATACATTGTTGACAATTCTCTGTCTTGGAGTTGTCTTAGCCAACCCTCTGCTACATGTATTTGTCAAAGCCCCCATCACTCATATATTCCTCTCTGTGTGTGTGTGTGTGTGTGTGTGTGTGTGTTGGCGGCGATGTTGTGGAATTGAATAGAGAGAGTGAGTATTGATCATTCTCCCGTGTGTTTTCAGTGCCTGCTGCTACTGACTAGAGAGACGCACACACACAGACACACACACGTGTTGACTCAAACATGCACACGTGTATAGATCTGCAGAAAGACACACACACACACACACACACACACTACCCAAACCCTCCACACACACACTACCCAAACCCTCCACACACACACACACACACTACCCAAACCCTCCACACACACACACACACACACACACACCTCTCTCAAAGCTCCTTTCTCCTGTCTGACATGCGGAGGCGTGAGGCCCTCAGCTCTGCCCCTCAGGCTCACTGGGAACAATAGAAGCATGACAGGCACAAGGCTTTACCATGGGCCGGCGTTCTGGTCAGGGCCTCTCAGTGGCCCCCAGGCAGGGCTTTTGTCCCCTCTACAAAGGTCACCACACACAACACTCACAAATGAGCAAATGAGCCACACAATAGAGGACGGTGGTGGAGTGAAAACACCTGACCCCTGACCCTGCTAGGCTGTGGACTGAGGACTTTTTGGGGGATGTTGTGGTGCTGCCAGTAAAGGGGAACTTGGTGTTAGTGGTGGGATTCAGTGGCCCTGTGCTACAGTATGTACTGTTATTACAGCCGTTGACAAACTGAAGTGGCTACTGTACATCTATACAGTTGAGTTATAGTGAAGAGGAACTAATCCAGTACTTGGTCATCGATAGGCCCATCCACCCCCACCCCCACCCAGCCCCAGGAGAGAGGCAGGTAAATGAACCCCACGACAGGAGCCCTATCTGTGGGTAGATATAGTGATGACTGCAGGGCGCTGGGGCTCCACTACTTAGTGCCCTGTCAGGCCCTGACGGATCACCCCGACCTGGGGATCTATGGAGAGGGATCGGAGGGAGGGATGGAGGGAGCACTGTGACTGAGTGGACAGGGCTGTAGGGAGTAGAGAGTAAGGGCACTGGTCTTACTGGTTATATCTCTTTCTAGACTGGTCCCACCCCTCTCTCTTTTCTCTCTCTTTTCTCTCTCTTTCTCTCACTCTCTTTTCTGTGGATGATGAATCTAGGAAGTCAAAAGTCTGACACAGATGGATAATGCCTGTGTACTGGGAGACAGAGTTAGAAATGAACACATTACTGTCCCTTAATGTGGACTACTTTGGACAACCCCAGACCACCAGACACATGCAGGCACACACACACACACACACACACACACACGCTGATGCGTCTAGCCAGTTCAGAGTAGGGATTGTGCTCCTCAAGTGGCATTGATTTGTTAAAGTGCTGAATTAGCAAGAGCTGCCCAGCTGCCGTCTCCTCCTCTCTCTCTGTGTTGTGCTGCGGTGGCTCGTTTTCTATCTAACAACTCTTCTGCCTCTCACACACACACACACCATGACAACACACACACACCCTGACAACACACACACACCCTGACAACACAGACATGCCTCAGCTGCGACCCAAGCTCACCCGCCCTCCCCATCGCCTTAACGTAAGTCACACACACACCGAACCTTCCACAAACCTGACACAACACACCGAACCTTCCACAAACCTGACACAACACACCGAACCTTCCACAAACCTGACACAACACACCGAACCTTCCACAAACCTGACACAACACACCAAACCTCCCACAAACCTGACACAACACACCAAACCTCCCACAAACCTGACACAACACACCAAACCTCCCACAAACCTGACACAACACACCAAATCTCCCACAAACCTGACACAACACACCAAACCTCCCACAAACCTGACACAACACACCGAACCTTCCACAAACCTGACACAACACACCAAATCTCCCACAAACCTGACACAACACACCAAACCTCCCACAAACCTGACACAACACACCAAACCTCCCACAAACCTGACACAACACACCAAACCTCCCACAAACCTGACACAACACACCAAACCTTCCACAAACCTGACACAACACACCAAACCTCCCACAAACCTGACACAAACACTATTTTAACAGGAAGCAACTCCACTCCTGAGATCTCCTCCACTCCTGAGATCTCCTCCACTCCTGAGATCTCCCCCACTCTTGAGATCTCCTCCACTCCTGAGATCTCCCCCACTCCTGTGATCTCTCCCCCACTCCTGTGATCTCCTCCACTCCTGTGATCTCCTCCACTCCTGAGATCTCCTCCACTCCTGAGATTTCCTCCACACCTGAGATCTCCCCCAATCCTGTGATCTCTCCCACTCTTGAGATCTCCTCCACTCCTGAGATCTCCCCCACTCTTGAGATCTCCTCCACTCCTGAGATCTCCCCCACTCCTGTGATCTCTCCCCCACTTCTGTGATCTCCCCCACTCCTGAGATCTCCCCCACTCCTGTGATCTCCTCCACTCCTGTGATCTCCCCCACTCCTGTGATCTCCTCCACTCCTGTGATCTCCCCCACTCCTGTGATCTCCTCCACTCCTGAGATCTCCTCCACTCCTGAGATCTCCTCCACTCCTGAGATCTCCCCCACTCCTGTGATCTCCTCCACTCCTGTGATATCCCCCACTCCTGTGATCTCCTCCACTCCTGTGATCTCCCCCACTCCTGTGATCTCCTCCACTCCTGAGTGGCCAATATAATTCAGGACCCCTAGGAATGCATCTCAGGGCTGCCCTGGCATTTGCCTGCTTCATTCCTCCAGCTGAGATAAAGTGTGGCTCTGCTTTATTAGCCGGACAAAGTGTGTGTGTGTCTGTCTATGTCCGTGTGCTATCCAGCCAAAAAAGTGTTCCACAGCCCCAGCTCCCAAGG
>CM059810.1:19514854-19524854 GCA_030435695.1 Brachymystax lenok tsinlingensis | reverse complement strand
CTCTGCCTCCCTCATTCCTCTACACACATCACTCCTGTAACTTAACCTGGGTACGGACAGAGGGGGCAGAGGGAGAGAGGGAGGGAGGGACAGAGGGAGGGAGGGATGGACAGGGGGAGGGGGCAGAGGGAGGGAGGGACAGAGGGAGGGATGGACAGAGGGAGGGGGAGGGGGCAGAGGGAGGGAGGAACAGAGGGAGGGAGGGGTTCCAAATTCAGCCAAGAAAACAGCCCCAACCCCTGCCAGAAGGACAGAGTCTGTTTGTATATATAACACAAAAACCTTTTATCTCTGCTTATCTTTTGCTTTTTCATATACATATTTAGAGTATTTTTTGTGACTTTTTGATTAGAGTATGAAAGGTCCATTTTCCCAGTACACCTAGTTCTGCCTGTGTCCTCTCCACTGTCTAGTTCTGCCTGTGTCCTCTCCACTGACTAGTTCTGCCTGTGTCCTCTCCACTGTCTAGTTCTGCCTGTGTCCTCTCCACTGACTAGTTCTGCCTGTGTCCTCTCCACTGACTAGTTCTGCCTGTGTCCTCTCCACTGACTAGTTCTGCCTGTGTCCTCTCCTCTGACTAGTTCTGCCTGTGTCCTCTCCACTGTCTAGTTCTGCCTGTGTCCTCTCCACTGACTAGTTCTGCCTGTGTCCTCTCCTCTGACTAGTTCTGCCTGTGTCCTCTCCTCTGACTAGTTCTGCCTGTGTCCTCTCCACTGACTAGTTCTGCCTGTGTCCTCTCCACTGACTAGTTCTGCCTGTGTCCTCTCCACTGACTAGTTCTGCCTGTGTCCTCTCCACTGACTAGTTCTGCCTGTGTCCTCTCCTCTGACTAGTTCTGCCTGTGTCCTCTCCTCTGACTAGTTCTGCCTGTGTCCTCTCCACTGACTAGTTCTGCCTGTGTCCTCTCCACTGTCTAGTTCTGCCTGTGTCCTCTCCACTGACTAGTTCTGCCTGTGTCCTCTCCACTGTCTAGTTCTGCCTGTGTCCTCTCCACTGACTAGTTCTGCCTGTGTCCTCTCCACTGTCTAGTTCTGCCTGTGTCCTCTCCACTGTCTAGTTCTGCCTGTGTCCTCTCCACTGACTAGTTCTGCCTGTGTCCTCTCCACTGTCTAGTTCTGCCTGTGTCCTCTCCACTGACTAGTTCTGCCTGTGTCCTCTCCTCTGACTAGTTCTGCCTGTGTCCTCTCCTCTGACTAGTTCTGCCTGTGTCCTCTCCACTGACTAGTTCTGCCTGTGTCCTCTCCACTGACTAGTTCTGCCTGTGTCCTCTCCACTGACTAGAACGGTATTGGAATGTTGAGAATAAGTGGATTCCAGAAAACACAGTACATGTTGCTATTTTCACAAGTCATTTCATATGGGTGTATCTTTCAGCAGTATATTTCCTGAGGTAGTCTATCAAATAGTTTTTCCTCACGTTGAACAGTAGATTGTTGGACTATTATTTTGACCATGTCTTTTGTTATTGGCCACACGCGTGTGTTGGTGTGTTAAAAAGCTCTAACTGTGTACTGTTGAAAGGTCTAACACTCAGTGTGTCTATTTGTGTGGGTGTGTATGGGTGTGTATAGGTGTGTTTGTGTGTGTGGGTGTGGGTGGGTGGGTGTGTATAGGTGTGTTTGTGTGTGTGGGTGTGTATGGGTGTGTATAGGTGTGTTTGTGTGTGTGGGTGTGTATGGGTGTGTATAGGTGTGTTTGTGTGTGTGGGTGTGTATGGGTGTGTATAGGTGTGTTTGTGTGTGTGGGTGTATATGGGTGTGTATAGGTGTGTTTGTGTGTGTGGGTGTGGGTGGGTGTGTATAGGTGTATTTGTGTGTGTGGGTGTGTATGGGTGTGTATAGGTGTGTTTGTGTGTGTGGGTGTGTATGGGTGTGTTTGTGTGTGTGGGTGTGTATGGGTGTGTATAGGTGTGTTTGTGTGTGTGGGTGATGAGATGAAGTAGCTCTCTCATGTAGAAAAATGCGCCCCACTCCGCCGACTGATACCATCTACATAAACACAAACAGACGTGTGCACTGCCTCTCTCCCTTTCTCTCCCTTTCTCTCCCTCTCTCCCTCTCTCCCTCTATCCTCCCCTACTGTGTGTCACAGCCTTGCACGCCCCGCGTCTCCCAAATGTTTGTTTCCTGTTCCTCTGGTGTGTGTAAACACACATCTGTCCTACTGTACACGGCTAGACACGTTCCGTTTTTCACATCTGATTCGGAATCTAATCCCAATGTCAACCATTGTAATCGAAACAGGAAAACGGACCCGTTGTCAGTTATTAAAGACACAATAAGTTGCAATAGATAGATGTCTATGGATCATGTACTGTATGTAAGTGGTGAAGCAGAGTGTCCTGGCACAGTGGCAGTGGGGGCTGGTGGGCCGGAGGAGGTCACCCAACACAGTGTGAGTTTTATTGGTACAAAAACGGGGAGTGGTAGCGCATATATTAAACTTGATTAGTGCTGTAATTCTCCTCCTAATCCCCACTCGAGCACATACGCCCAGGCTCCTTTGTGAGTGTGTGTGTGTGTCTTTTGCATCTCATTTGCATATGGTTAATAGCAGCCAGTTCCCCTCCTGCATACCTGCCACTCTTTCTCTGGCTGAGAGGGGAGTGAGGGATTGTGGAGGGATTTTGGATCAGGGCCTTGTACACTCTTCCCCCTATGCACACACACACACACACACACACACACACACACACACACACACACACACACACACACACACACACACCGTGTGTGTGTGTGTGTGTGTGTGTGTGTGTGTGTGTGTAGGGGTGGGGGTCCATAGCTGCTTCCCTCTCATGAATAAATCAGGAGCAGCAAGCCACCCTCTGTGCCCCTTCTCTCTGACTTCTTCCTTCCATCCCTCCCTCTCTTTCTCTCAATCAGTATGGCGATGTGAAACACGGTTTTAATAGACCTTACTGGTCAGAAAAGAGCAAGTGTTAGCTCTCTCTCTCTCTCTCTCTCTCTCTCTCTCTCTCTCTCTCTCTGCCTCTCTCTCTCCTCTCCTACTGCGGACTGTCCAGAGACCGACTCATGCGAGTCAGGAAAGGAGGGATGAAGGGAGGAAAGATAGAGAGGGGTAGAGGTTGGGGGGTTAGCTAGACCTCTCGGCACAGCTGGGACCCCCGCTATCAAAGACATGGTAATGACCGTCTGCTAGCATTAACAACCAGCGGATGAAAGAATCTGCAACAATCCCACTGAGAACCAACACTGTTTGGCATCGCCTTTGGGCCGGACCCTAGACCCACAGCCCCACCACTACTGGTCTGGTTTGGCCCATTAGACATGCCGTAGTCTTCATAACAGCTTTCTCTCTCTCAAATGAGATTTTTCCCTCCTCATATCAATATTCAGAGAGTAACAGGCCCTACTGTTGAGATGGGCAGAGGCAGGGACAGCAGTGTGTGGTCGAGGGGTCCTGAGGATTTTCAGGCGGGCAGGGAGGAGGGCATCCTAAGCAGCCAAGGCCCTGTTTGTTGTTTGTTTTAGGAAGTGTTTTCTGTGCTTGCCAGGGGCCCTTGACGGTCCCGGGGTGTCTGAGAGCTCCTGAGCAGGTTCAGGAAGGGCCCTGCCCTGTTGGTGCTCTGGTCTTGGCTGCCAGAGGGTTTCTCTTTGTTGGAAGGACTGGACTCTGGGGTCATTTGGACTTGCATGCGTGTGCCGCGTGTGTGTTCGTGAGTTTGTGTGCTTGCCATTGCACGTTAGTGGGTACTGGCAGTTACCCCAAGGTAAAACCGAGAGATTGCTGCCCTCTCCTGCAGCGCCCATTACCCATCTGCCCCTGCAGCAGTCATTACCCTGTGACAGAGGTCAACCAGGGTCACGGGCTAAGCACTCCATCGGATATAAAGTCTATGAAGGACTCATGTCTGTCCAGAGATCCCCTTATAGTGATCTATTTAGGGAGTGTGTGAGTGTGTGAGTGTGTGAGAGTGTGAGTGTGTGTGTGTGAGTGAGTCACTAGTTACTAACATATGGCCCATGTCCTGACTAGCCAATCCTTCTCCCTTGTGCTTTGGGATTTGATTGAGCAATTATTTAGGAACAGCCATATTTCTTTATTCATTCCTTTATTTTACTGGCTAAGTATCAATGTCCATTTTTCACACTGTTGCCTGTGGCCTCTCCCAATACTCTACGCAGGCTTAAATTAGTAATCTCTCTCTCTCTCTCTCTCTCTCTCTCTCTCTCTCTCTCTCTCTCTCTCTCTCTCTCTCTCTCTCTCATCCTACTCACACACAGTGCTTCGTTTGTTTGCTTTGAGGAGCTAAATCTTGTTTACCGTGTATTAATAAATCAAGGCGGATTATCTCCACAGCCCTCCAGGTTCTCTGCTTGCACTGCATTAGTGCCCGGCCGCGTGGCCATGTTTGCAGAATGCATCCCCTCGTAAGTGTGTGTGCCCGGCACTAATGAGATGCATCCCGAAGCCTGTAATGATTGGCCGGCCATCTATTTTTAATGGCTGTTCTCATATCAAAGGGCAGTAAGTGATGCTACTAGCATGGCCTAGCGTAGCTCACCCTCCACCTTCCCATACACCCCACGGTGTGTGTGTGTTGGTGTGTGTGTTGGTGTGTGTGTTGGTGTGTGTGTGTTGGTGTGTCACTGCGGGCTAAGAGGGAACATGTGTTTGGCCCCAAAACGAATGAAGCATAAATAAGCGTTCACTTTTATCGCACGACATTGTGATTATGTTATTGCTATGACATAATGTCAGCCGGTGGTGTTGTTGCCAGGCGCTACAGACAGGATCTAGTTGATTAACGCGCTCTGGACAGATGGGAAAATATGACAGGCCATAATAGAAGAGGACAGAGTGGAAGTGGTGCCACAAGGCCAACAAATGATGTGTATGTATGAAGTCTGCTGTCCTTTCTATTCCTTTTCCTTCCTTCCTTTCGTTCTCTGTCTCTCTCTACTCTAAACACGGTGGCTCATAAGTAAACCTACTTGTTCTCCTACTGTGTCATGAACCCTAACACCTAGCCAGCCCTCAGTAAGCGTGCTCATCAGCCCCCTTATGCATTTCAGATGTTCTCTCATCTTTAATAGATAGATCCCATCTCTCTCTCTCTCTATAAATATTTGACAGGGCTTCTTCTTCGCTCAGACGTGGGGAAAGGGGCGTTTAGCATAGGAACTAGGATACACAAATGTGTACAGGGGGGTCGTCAATGGTCACGGGGGCTTAGGGTCAGGTGGGGGACGTCAAGGGTCGGGGAGCATAGGGGGAAGCATGGGGGGTAGAGCCGTGGGCGGGGTGTAGGGTCAGGTGTGGGGGGCTTAGGGTCAGGTGGGGGGCTAGGGTCGGGTGGGGAGGGCTTAGGGTCAGGTGGGAGGAGGCGGGTCAGGTGTGGGGGGCGGATGGTCAGGTGGGGCGGATGTAGGGTCAGGTGAGGGAGGGCTTAGGGTCAGGTGGGGGCCTAGTGTCGGGTGGGGAAGGGCGTAGGGTCAGGTGGGGGGAGGGCTTAGGGTCAGGTGGGTGGGGGGGCGTAGGGTCAGGTGTTGGGACTCAACATAATCTTGAAACTACTGTAAACCATAGTTAAACAATGAAAGGTAGCTAAGTGGCATTGTATTCATTTCAGAATCATTCCATTATAGTGGGGTGTCTGTGACATTACCCCCGCTCTGTGCAGTTCTCTAGTTGTGTGTATTGTTCCCAGTGAAGGTCTCTGAGAGTGATCTCACACACACTCAATGTCAGACACTGTGGGGTTCCGCACCAAGCTACATTTCCATAAAATATTAAACGAGGTGTTTCCTGTAATTACAGCAGAGTTGTGTGTCAGCTCAGGGCCCAATCTGTAATTAACCATGATAGGACTACACACACACACACACACAGCATGGTACAACCAACCACACAGAGAGCTCAGCCAAACAGATACATACCTTCACACACACTTCTACCCCCCAAAATGACGAACTGAGGATCTCATTTCCTCCCCACAATGCTGTTATCTCCCCGTCTGCCCCCATCTCCCCCCGTCTGCCCCCATCTCCCCTATCTCCCCTGTCTCTCATCCCAACATAATTCTCTTCATCTGTCTCCCCCTCTCTCCCCCCTTCTATCCACTAATGGCGCCCATTCCCAGCCAGTAACACGGTGCGGTAAACGTGTGTGTGTATCAGTGTGTGTTTGCCTGTGTGTGAAGACCATACATAATGTGTGTGTGTGTGTGTATGAACACAGCACCATGATTCCATCTTCGCTAGCTATTATGATGTGAAATGACCCTATTGATTGGTCCATCCCCGCTGACAGACGGTGGCAGTAGTCACTTATTACTGGTAATGAGCTGTGGGATGCTCTTTAAGTTTCTCCCTCCTCTTCTGTCGTTCATTCTATTTTTTAGCGTTCTGCATAATCGGGCAGATGCCGTTACCTGCCCGACACGCCCGCTCGTTAGCCACGGGAGGGACAGCTGCGGGGGTGACGAGATTTGAATGGCCCGCCGTTTGCCGTTTGTCGTACGGCAGCGGGGGTGATTGTGTGTCTGTGTGTGTGTGTGTGTGTCTGTGTGTGTGTCTGTGTGTGTATATTTGTGCACAGTATGATGGGTTATGTTAGTGTGTGTGAAGTTAATTGCCACCACTCTGCTTTGTTGTACAGTGTCGTTGATTGTGTTTGTGTGTGTGTGTGTGTTCATACAGTACAAATGATCTGATATGTTTTGTGTTAATTAAGTGTCATACTGTTTGGGACACGGTATGATCACTGACTTCAGCTGTGATAGAGAGTGGAAGGGGATGCGTAGCAGGGAAAGTCTATGTTTGGCCAACGATAGCTCGGGGGTTTGGTTTGACACCAGTGCATAGGCCACAGGAGGAGATCTGACTCCAACACTGTTATGAAGACAGGGAGTGTGTGTGGATGCCAAGCAGCGTTATGGATGAAGGGAGGCTTCTTCCCTTGTGTGTGTGCGTATGCATGCACCCATATGTGTTAGTGTGTGTGTGCTTGCGTGTGTGTTTATCAATGTGTGCGTGTATGACTGTGTCCAGAGCTGGCAGATTCACTAGGGATAATCCGTGGGACATATCCAATCGGCCACAGTGCAGCGCGACACATGTTTTTTTAGTCATTCCTCTAGTCTTTTCATCTTCCGCCACAACCTCAACGCTTCCTGCTATTTTCTTCCCAGCTCTGGACAAACCAATAACAGATGTGAAAGATTTGGAACGCTCTCTCCCTCCCTCCCTTCTACCTCTCTCTCTCTCTCCCTACCTTCTACCCCTCCCTCCCTCCCTTCTACCTCTCTCTCTCTCTCCCTACCTTCTACCCCTCCCTCCCTCCCTTCTACCTCTCTCTCTCTCCCTCCCTTCTACCTCTCTCTCTCTCTCCCTCCCTTCTACCTCTCTCTCTCTCCCTACCTTCTACCCCTCCCTCCCTCCCACCTCGCTTTCCTCTTCTCACTCTCTTTTTCTCTCTTTTGTCTCGTTGTGCCGCTTCAAGTCTGGTGAACTTTGCTCTTTTTTGTGCTCTCTCTCTCCTTCCCTTTCTGTCATTCTCTCTCTCTCTCTCTCTCTCTCTCTCTCTCTCTCTCTCTCTCTCTCTCTCTCTCTCTCTGTCTCTCTCTTTCTCCCCTCCTCTCTCTTGTTCCTCCCATCCCTGGTCAGGTCAGCTGTGTGGGGGTGCTGAGCTGCTCCCATCTCCCACCCGCTCCCCTGTTGGAGTGTAAATATGTGACTCTGGGAGTGTTGAGGACCAGGGACCCCCACACACACACACACACTCTGGCCAGCTCTCCATGTCTCCATAGCCAGTGAGTCAGTCCTGTTACTTTAGTCACTGATATGACAGACTGTGACTGATATGACGGACTGGGTTAGTGTTATTGTTAGTGGGATGACTGTGTCACTGCGTTACCGTAGAAGGAACTTGTCCCGTTAGTGGTGAGAGTTTACTGGTATTTACTGTGTGGTCACCCACTCCTCAGACGAGTCATCATTACTTAGGAACACAAAACTTTGCTTTAGAAGCAAACATGTCTCAGAGTTTCTCAGGGATTGTAAATGAAAATGTGTTTGCAAAGACTGAGGAGAAAAGGAAGGCATAGCTTGATTCTAAGTTTAGAAACTATTTGAAATGAGTCCAGCTTTTTAAGGAGACCAAAGTAATGTTACATTTTATCTTAGTATCTAATGGAGCATATTTTAAATCTCTATCTATCTCATAATATTGCCCTATGCAATCTACATAATCTAGGGTCAAAACGTTTTAGACGTGCCTCCTGAGTGGCGCAGCGGTCTAAGGCACTACAGATCCGGGTTTGATCCCGGGCTGTGTTGCAGCAGGCCGCGACCGGGAGACCCATGAGGCGGCGCACAATTGGCCCAGCGTCGTCCGGGTTAGGGGAGGTTTTGACTGGCTGGGATGTCCTTGTCCCATCGCGCTCTAGCGACTCCTTGCGGCGGGCCGGGGCGCATGCACGCTGTCTGCGGTCGCCAGCTGTACGGCGTTTCCTCCGACACATCGGTGCGGTTGGCTTCCGGGTCAAGGGAGCAGGATGTCAAGAAGCAGCGTGGCTTGGCGGGGTCGTGTTTCGGAGGACGCGCGGCTCTCGACCTTCGCCTCTCCCGAGTCCGTACGGGAGTTGCAGCGATGGGACAAGACTGTAACTACCAATTGGATACCATGAAATTGGGGAGAAAAAGGGATAAAGAATAAGTAATAATAATTTAAAAAAGGAACAATGTTTTAAAGGTAACTTTGTAAAGGTAACTGTCATTTCCAAGTAGTGTATGTACAACGTCATTGAATAAATGAAACTCCCATACATGTCCAAGCCACCATACCTTCCCCTTCATATGAATCAATTGGCCAATCCAGTAATTATAGAATAATTTAATACATTGTTTATCAGTTTTTCTAAAATGAATAAATTCATGGCGTATCGATTTGACCATGGCTAAGAGAGATGTATTGATCCCAAGCCTGGTCCGGGACATAGGAGAGATGAGGATACAGAAAGACGTCTGGGAAGAGTCCATGTTTCCATATGTACGCCTTTGAAATGAATGACCATATCTCTAATAAGAAAGCTTGTTTTAAAGATGTAGTCCCCCGTCTGTTTCAGGGGGAAGCCTAGAGCCATTCAGATCAACAGAGGCTTTAGGCCCTGGGAACAGAGCACAGTAACAGCTTGTAGTTCTAGGGTGAGGCTGCTGACCTAGTCCACTTCCCACCCTATATAACATGGACCACTTTAGGAATGAAGGAATCTATGTCAGCCAACTTCTTAGGATCCATATATTCCAGCCAGCATTTCATCATCAATAATCTAATGTTGATTTTACATACAATGAGAGCAAAATTGGTAATGATGAACTACTATACAGAATTGTACAAGAAGGTTACACCATGTACTGTAAGCTGCATATCATATTAAGGCTAAACTCCCTGTTAGCGACTACCCCTTAACCCTAGTGGTGTGTAATGGGGTGTTGTGAATACCTTTGACCCCGAGATGTGGTATACTCATAAGAAGCCAGCCGTCCACAATGCAAGGAAGGACACAGAGCCTCTGCATGCAGCCACTTAAAAGACAAGCTTCCTGCACACGCCCCTGGAATTAAAACGCCATTATGAAGCTGGCACGGAGGAGCGGCTCAAAACGGCTCAAGCTCTCTTCATTAGCGAAACGAATGAAAATAAAATCAATGCCGCGATGCAGTCGCAAAATGGAGCCGCTGTCTGAAAATCAACTCATTACGTCAGATGGTTTAAGAAGGGAACACAGGTATAGGGAATTGGGAAATGCTTATTGGGTGCAAACTTCCTTGTTGGGAGGCATCGTTCTGATTGGTTTAATCTCTTGAGGAGGACCCGGCTCTATGCCAGCTGACCTCTTCCTTATCTCTCTATTGATCAGTCAAATGACGTTGTGTCCCTTTGGGACCTCTTGTCTTTAGATTGGATGCCTGTAGTTCATTCGTAGGGGAATGAGTAGCAGGGTTATATTGCTTGGCATTGCACTATAACCTAC
>CM059810.1:17512354-17652354 GCA_030435695.1 Brachymystax lenok tsinlingensis | reverse complement strand
ATATCATTGTTAATGTCCCATTCTTGATAATGGTATGATCATCTCACAGTGTGTCTTTAATGTCTTTAAAGGTGATGAAACCTAGGACTTTGTCTATAATTGAGGAGGATGTTTCTACCACAGTGTCTGACCGTCTGGATCTCTGTGTTGTTTAGGTACTGGAGGACAGGAGAGCCTAATAATGGTGGTCAGTTATCTGGGCAGGAGGACTGTGTTGAGATATACTACAGACAATATGACCCTGTAAAGACATGGAATGATGACAAATGTAGCACAAATCATAACTGGATCTGTGAGATAGTGGTGTAACAATAACCTACTGTCACAATCTCTCTCTCTCGTTCTCTCTCTTTAGTAGTTATTATGTTGATGGTTGGATACAGTGCTGAATGGTTAAGTGATGATCCCACCTATTGGTTAAAGTGAGAGATGAACACACCAAAGAGGTGAAATAGTTGTATTACAGATTTGCCTACGGGCTCTTTTTTTAATGCACCCTTCCTCGATTCCTCCTCACATCCTCTCTCCTCCGCTCCTTCTCAAAACACATTGGATAATACAATCCTAGGGGGAGGGACCTTGGACCTTCTCTACTAATAGGGTTGAAAGGAGGAGAGGAGACAGGAGGAGTGGAATCTAGGAAGGACTAATTGAGATAGAGCCTTAGTGTCAGAGAGAGACATAGAAGAGGAAGAGAATGAGGAAGAGAGAAAAAATAAGACAAATTGTTGTTTAGATTTAGAGAGTATGTAGTGATACTGTACTCTGTAAAATGCTTCTTCCTTATTTTTATTAGAAACATGTCATGTGATTTGCAGTAGGTTCATGCTTAGTAAAAAGAAAGTGATACAAATGATTAACCTATGCTTATCAATTTAATAATAATAATAACAAAGTCACAGATTAATAAATGAAGCAACAATGTCCTTTAACAAGATCTACCAGGTTCCTGATTGAATGTGATTGGATACTTAATACAAAGTGGCCTGGACACACACAGAGGGCAGAACCGTACTGAGAGGAAACACACACAGCCACGAAGAAAAAAAAACGTTGCTAATGAAAGGTGAGAATGACTCACAACCTTCACTGTACAAGGGACAATGTGAAGGTGACCAATGGCAACACCAAGCACAATGCACCAGCTACATACCCACACACTCATGCATGGTGTCTATCTGCTGTTGTGTCACTTCCTGAAGGTTGCTGTCTGCTCAAACCACTGGTTAAGGTGTGAAGTCCTCCCTACACCTATAACACTGTACGTTCTCAGACACAACAGACTGTTAAGCTAAAGCAGCTGTTTAACAGGATGACAGAATATACTGTCCATTGTACTGTGTGCAGCTCCATAAAGTAACAAAGTATATTTTAAAGGAGCAATTCGATTTATGCTAATGTTGACAGGAAGAGACGTGGACAGGTTATAGTGAACAAGAGCATATTTGGGGCTCCTGAGTGGCGCAGCATCACATCCAGCCATGATTGGGAATCCCATAGGGCGGCACACAAGTTGCCCAGCATTTACCTTATGATAATGTGATGAGGTTGGCCGATGCCTCATGCCCCAAGTCTTTAAAACTCAACTGAGTAAAATAAACGGATTATTAATATTCAAAAACAGAATACAATGTGACTTCCAAATGAATATGTCTTACTTCACAAGGGAAAGCTTGGGAAATTATATACTTGAGGAAATTGATACATGAAATGCTAAATACAACCTAAATCTCCTAAATGAAAGGTTGTTCCTTTAAGACTAGAGGTTAAATGTTCTGAAATGTTTGAGGCTCTGTATTTCAGGATGTATACTAACTGCAGAAACATTCATTTTCCTGTTCATAAAGTCCTGTGTAACTCCCCTCCCCAGTCTGTATTTCCAACCTGGTCTCAGAGCATTTCGTACTATCCTGTATGTAAAGCCGAGACACTCCATTTAGTATGATATGTTACGTTTCACATGGTATGTATCAATTTGGGGATGTCCATCATCCATTTAGTATGATATGTTATGACTTACAATGTGTATGATAATGCTATTTAATTGCAATGTGTATGATATGTTACGAATTTGCAAAACGTACAATATATTATGAATTTTCTAAACATATGATATGTTATGAATTCTACTAACATTAGCTAGCTGGCTAACGTTAGCAAGGTGAGGGGTTACCTGTAACTGGCCACTATATTTCCTGTCAGTACAGTAGACACAACATGAGGTCAGTACATTAGACACAACATAAGGTCAGTACATTAGACACAACATGAGGTCAGTACAGTAGACAACATGAGGTCAGTACATTAGACACAACATGAGGTCAGTACAGTAGACAACATGAGGTCAGTACAGTAGACAACATGAGGTCAGTACATTAGACACAACATGAGGTCAGTACATTAGACACAACATGAGGTCAGTACAGTAGACAACATGAGGTCAGTACAGTAGACAACATGAGGTCAGTACATTAGGCACAACATGAGGTCAGTACATTAGACACAACATGAGGTCAGTGCATTAGACACAACATGAGGCCAGTACAGTAGACACAACATGAGGTCAGTACAGTAGACACAACATGAGGTCAGTACATTAGAAACAACATGAGGTCAGTACATTATTAGATGCAACATGAGGTCAGTACATTAGCCACAACATGAGGTCAGTACAGTAGACACAATATGAGGTCAGTACAGTAGACACAACATGAGGTCAGTACAGTAGACACAACATTACTCTTTCTTCATCTTCCTATTTTTACATGTCCCTTTAATTCTGGGGATGACATCATAAACAGTCAGTTTCAGACTCAGAGCAGAGACAGAAACAGACACAGGGTCAACAATAGGACCAGATCCTGAGTATAGACAGAAAACACAGTAAGTTGTTGAAGATGTCTCAGGCCATCTATGCTGAGCCAGATATGAACAAGGAGGTGAAGTTTGACAGAGGTGAGATGGAGGAGAGGATTGTGGATATCTACATCAGTGCAGACACCCTGAGAGACGGTGAGACCAGCACCAAGAGAGAAGAGACAGGAGACACTGCTCCTAATAATGGACCAAGAGACCAGCACTCAGGTAACACAAACACACACACACACACAGACACACAGACAGACCGACCATACAATTATATTTTATGTGTCTACAGAGCCTGATAGCTCAGGGAACAGACCCTTCCTAGTTGCTGCAGTGTGTCTTGGGCTGCTGTGTGTTCTACTGGCTGGGATCATTGGCCTGTCTGTCCATTGTGAGTTTGTGTCCATTTTCATTGCTTATGACCTAGTTGTAAGAAGTGCAGGTTACTAGGCCTATTTACCTGGTGTTTTAGCTAGTATACTATGTGTTCATACTTTGTAGATAATAGAGCCATCAAAGATTCTGAGGATAAAATGAACATCTTGTCACAGAGGTTTTCCCTTAATAAGACTAACACAACTGCAGAGGGAGACCAGCTACAGACCAGATACAACAACCTGACAAAAGAGAGAGACCAGCTACAGACCAGATACAACAACCTGACTGAAGAGAAATCTCCAGGCATAGCTTTTTGTGATGGGTGAGATGTAGAGAGAGAGGTGTAAGTGTGAGAAAGTGGTGTAACAATAACCCCCAGTAACAAACATTCTCTCTCTCTCTCTCTCTCTCTCTCTCTAGTTATTATGTTAATGTTAAAGTGATGATTCCACCTAGTGGTTAAAGTGAGAGATGAACTCACAATAGAGGTGAAATAGTGATATTACAGACTCTGTCTTAAAACACATTGGAGAATGGAATGCTAGGGGAGTGACCTTGGACCTCCTCTAAGAGGGTTGAAAACAGGAAAGGAGATACGCGGAGAGGAGATAGAAGGAGAGGAGATAGGAGGACAGGAGATAGGAGGAGAGGAGATAGGAGGAGAGGAGACAAGAGGAGAGGAATCTAGGAAATACTAATTGAGATAGAGCCTTAGTGTCAGAGAGAGACATAAGGGGAAGAAGAAGACAAATAATTGTTGTGTTTAGATTTAGAGGAGAGTATGTAGACATACTGTACTCTGGAAAATGATTATTCATAATTTTTATTAGAAACATGATTTGCCATTGGCTTAAACTCAATACAAAAAAAAGGGGGACCAACTATTAATCTATACTTATCACTTTAAAAATAAGAATAACAAAGACACAGATGAATAAATGAAAGGAACAATATTCTTTAACAAGGTCTACCAGCTTAGTGATTGAATGTGATTGGATACTTAAAACAGTGTGACCTGGACACACACAGAGGGCAAAACAGTACTGAGAAGAAACACACACACAGTGCTAATGAAGGGTGAGAATAACTCACAACCTTCACTGTACAAGGGACAAAGTGTAGGTGACCAATGGCAACACCATGCACCAGTATACCTGTCTGCTACATACCCACACACATACCCACAAGTGTCTAATGGGGTCTCCACCCGCTCCCTCTCTGTTCTCTGTCTGTGGTCCACAGCAGGTGACAGGACTGTTTCAAGGCTCTATCAACCAATAAGAAGAAGACTTGATATGTGTCCTTAATGGCACCCTATTTTCTATACAGTGCACTACATGGGATGCAGGCTTGTAGACCAGACAGTAGTGTATAACGTCCTCTCCTTCCCTTGTTCATTCTGTTAAATGCCACATTTCTTCCTCTTTTTAATGTTTTTGGAAGGTTATTTATGATCCAACCCTTCACTCTGTGGTTTTCACCACAAAGAGGAAGATAACAAGGTATGAGTTTTACATGGGATGCTTCTCAATCCACCCCATCCACCGATGTCGCCCGTCTGCATCTGCCGTGGAAGGTGGCAGAGCTACAGCTGTGTTTGTCAGACTATGAGACATCCTGACATCTTCTCACATAAACAGGCAGTAGTGTCCGAGCGGTTCGGTCTACACCTCTTTGGAAAGGTGACTCTCACGAAAGCATACATGTTGGTTGCTTTGCTCTAGAATGCCCACAAGCCTCGTCTGAAGGTAGCCCGGTACAAGTTAAAAACAATTATGGAAGTATACAAAACATTAAGGACACCTTCCTAATACTGAGTTGCACCCCCCGGCCTTTTGCCCTCAGAATGGCCTCAATTCGGATTCTACAAGATGTCGGAAGCGTTCTACAGGAATGATGGCCCATGTTGACTCCAATAATTGCAACAGAAGTGTCAAGTTTGCAGGATGTCCTTTGGGTGGTGGACCCTTCTTGATAACATGAAAACAGCCTAACCAGCACTGCTGGCAACAATTTCATTTCATCGTTCGGACACTACTGCCTGTTTGCATAAAATATGAGAGGGGCTATCCTCAAACAATCAAATGTTGTGCTTTCGCCGTAAAGCCTTTTTGAAATCTGACAACGCTGTGATATTGCCAAGAATCAGAGCTTTTGATGACTATGCAATAAATGTATTTTGATGAATGTTTAAAAATTCAACTTTTGGATTTTGAAATTGGCGCCTTACATTTCACCGGGTAGTGTCGGGAGTGGGGCTGCTCCCTAAGTAGTTAATAACAGCTTCCTGTCTGTCTGTATGTCTGTCAATAGTTGGTGGTTATTAGCAGACCTGGGTCACATTTCATTAGGGAATACCATAGCAAAATGTTTTACAACCGCAAATGAAAACATGTTTTTCTTATTGGACATTTACAGTTAGTCACGCCCTGTTTCCGTAGGGAAACAATCAAATCTAGCTCCAGTATGCAATTCCTATGGCTTCCACAGGGTGTCAGCACTCTATGTTCAAGGTTTCAGGCTTGTTTCTTCTAAAACGAGTAAGAATAATGAGTTTCAGTACTGGGACACACTATTGGAAATTTGTGTATGCACCCGCGATGAAGACAAGACGCACCTGCTAATATTGATTTCCTATTGATTTCCTATTCCTTCTTTCCGTATGAAATATTATAGTTTGATTACATTTTAGGGTCTGAGGAGTCAAAATAAACGTATTTTGACTTGTTTTAACCTCTCAGGGATTGCTGGGGCGCTAGCGCCCCAATCCCGACACTACCAGGTGAAATGCAAGGCGCCAAATTCAAAATCCAAAAGTTGAATTATTAAACATCCACCAATATACAAGTGTTCCATACTCATCAAAAGCTCTGTTTCTTGGCAATATCACAGCGTTGTCAGATTTCAAAAAGGCTTTACGGCTAAAGCAGCACATTTGATTATAGCATCTAACATAGCCATGAATCGATTAGCCATCACCGGCACACACATAACACATTTCAAAGCGAAAACAAATCAATTACCTGTTGAAGAACTTCTGCTGAGGTCATCCTAAGTGTCCAACGAAGACAATCCATGGTTCTTTTGTTAGAAAAAGTAATGTATTTTATCCATAAATCTCCATTTGGTTTTGCGGCGTTATAATCAGAAACGACAGCCTCCACTCCTCCATTGAAAGCGTGGCGAGAACTTCGTTCATCTTATACCTATAAACTTGTCCAAGAACAATCAAACATAGTTTTAAATGTATCCTTAGGAACACTTTTACGTATATTTACTATTATAAATCAACCGGAATATAAACTGATCGATAAAGGACGGTAAAGACACTGCGCGCCTTGTCGGGAGCTTGGCGCTGGGTACTGTTTACATAAAAAGTACACTTCCTGGTTTGCTCTTATTCTCTGGTCTAAAGCATCCAAAATGAAAAAATTACACTGTCTCGAGACTGTTGACATCTAAAGGAAGCGATGGGTACAAAGTGTAGGTGACCAATGGCAACACCATGCACCAGTATACCTGTCTGCTACATACCCACACACATACCCACAAGTGTCTAATGGGGTCTCCACCCGCTCCCTCTCTGTTCTCTGTCTGTGGTCCACAGCAGGTGACAGGACTGTTTCAAGGCTCTATCAACCAATAAGAAGAAGACTTGATATGTGTCCTGTTTACATAAAAAGTACACTTCCTGGTTTGCTCTTATTCTCTGGTCTAAAGCATCCAAAATGAAAAATTACACTGTCTCGAGACTGTTGACATCTAAAGGAAGCGATGGGTACTGCATTCATATGCCCTTATATGGGGGAGGGGTTCCAAATGAGCAATGTGTCAAAATCACTTTTTCCAGGACAGAAATTCCTCGGGGTTTTGCCTGCCATATGCGTTCTGTTTTACTCACAGACAAATGGTTAACACTTTTGGAAAATTCAGAGTGTTTCCTATCCAATGGTACTGAATATGTGCATATCCTATTTTCTGGGCCTGAATGGGAGGCATTTTACTTTGGGCACGCCAGGCTCTCCAAAACGGTCACCTCATGAGCCGATCCCTAACAAGTTAACAAAGTTTAGAGGTAGATTTTTGGATTCCTTTCTCTGCATGTTGAACCAAGGATTACTCAAATCGATGGCACCATCTAAACTGACTTTTTGGGATATAAAGGATTTTATCTAACAAAACGACACTACATTTTATAGCTGGGACCCTTTGGATGACAAATCAGAGGAATATTTTCAAAAAGTAAGTGAATATTTAATCACTATTTGTCAATTTATAAAACCTGTTCCGGTGGAAAAATATTTTGTTGTGGGGCGCCGTCCTCAAACAATTGCATGGCATGCTTTCGCTGTAATGGCTACTCTAAATCGAACAGTGCAGTTCGATTAACAAGAATTTAAGCTTTCAACCTATATAAGACACATGTATGTTCCTAAATGTTTCATTTCCATAATTTTTGTGATTATTTCTTTGAATTGCGCGCCCTCCAGGTTCACCGGAAGTTGTCCCGCTTGAAGGGAACCCTATCCCACCCAGGTCTGGTTATTCATTCTTTTTTTAAAGCATCCAGTGTCACGATCTGAGGAAGAACTGGACCAAGGCTCAGCAGGCATAGCGTTCCACATGTTTTTAATACAAAATGGAACCAACTACAAAACAATAAAGAATAACAGACCGTAACATCAGTAAAGCACTAACACATGCATTAACAGAAACAATAACCCACAAAGGCAAGTGGGGAAGGAAACAAACTAAATAGGATTCCCAACTAGAGGCAACGACTAACAGCTGCCTCTAATTGGGAACCAACACAAAACCCAACATAGAAAACAAACATAGAACAAAAACACCCCTGGTCACGTCCTGGCCCAAAACCCCATAGATAACCCAGAGGGCTATCTATGGCCAGGACATGACAGTACCCCCCCTCCAAAAGTGCGGACTACGACCGCAACCAACAGTTAATGGCGGAGGGGGTTCGGTGGGCCTTTGTCGGTGGCTGCTCCGGTGCGGGCCGTACCGGCCAGAGAAGACGCACTGGAGGTCTGGTGCGTGGAACCGGAACAGGACGTACTGGGCTGGGGAGGCGCACCTCTGGGCGAGTGCGAGGAGCTGGCACTGGACGCACCGGGCTGGAGAGGCGCACTGCAGGTCTGGTGCGTGGAGCCCCCAACCCCTGTTTTACGCTGTTGCTACTCTCTGTTAATTATATATGCATAGTCACTTTAACTATACTCGCTACTGTATATAGCCTGTCTTTTTACTGTTGTTTTATTTATTTACCTACCTATTGTTCACCTAATACCTTTTTTTGCACTATTGGTTAGAGCCTGTAAGTAAGCATTTCACTGTAAGGTCTACACCTGTTGTATTCGGCGCACGTGACAAATAAACTTTGTTTGATTTTATTTGACATCCTGGGGTCCTGGATCATTGTTGAATATTGCAGGTCTTCCGGTGTGACCATGCTGAATAAGAGGTTATACACCACAGTGTTTTTCACAACAGGAGGATTTCAAACCAAACCAAATAGAAGGGATGTTATACCGGCTAAATGATCAAACACTCTATCCACCACATTTACATGTGTCCTACATTTAGTGTGTATACTTTATTCATTTTTTTTACATGTGCTTTATACATTAGTCAAAAGTAGTCAAAACAAGGGCAGAGATTTATGACATACGCTACTGATAATAATGTTCATGCTAGTGTTGAAGAGCAAGTCTTCCTTGAGCAGCATGATTAACAGACAAGTCATCATTTCTTTTGGGGGGGGGGTCGGATGTTGGGCCGAGTGCTGCCCCTGTTGAGGCAGGTTTGAGTTTGTCGGGCCTGGGCCTTGTTCTGAACATGTTGAGACTGGGCCTGGTTCTTCCCCTGTTGAGGCTGGGCTGGGGGTGTTGAAGCTGGGCCTGGTGCTGCCCTGTTGAGGCTGTGCTCAGGGATGTTGATGTTGGGCCCAGTGCTGCCCCTGTTGAGGCAGGTTTGAGGGAGTTGAGGCAGGGCTGAGAGTGTTGAGGTTGGTCCAGGTTCTGCCCTGTTGAGGCTGGGCTGGGGGTTTGAGGCTGGGCCTGGTACTACCACTGTTGCGGCAGGTCTGAGTGTTTCGGAGGCTGGTAAAGGGGCTGCCCCTGTTTAGGCTGGGGCTGGTGCTGGTGGCCCTGTTAGGCCCTGTGTGCTGGGGCCTCCTGCTCTCTTGCCCTGAAGCGTGAAAGGAACCACTTACTGTACATACAGTACACATATATAGCAACACAAGAAAATAGATGGCAAGAGTAAGCAGTACCTGAACATATAGAAGAGCATGTAAGCACTCCGGGCTCTGGTCCTCAGCACAGTGGCTTCATTGGACATTGACACCTGGCTGTCGTTACAGCATAACCAGTTTCCACTGGCATTCAAGATGTCACTAATGTAGTGCCCTGTGAAACAAGGAAGACAGACTAGAGGCCAAGGGTCAGGCTATTGTGTGTAATGGAGTGTGTTGTAACAGTAAAAATACCTCCCAAATGAACTGTTTATTTGTTTCATGTGTCAATATTTGCAATCAGAGATAAACAAATACACATGGCATATAATTAGGCAGGCCTCTACATTCTTTTGAATTCAATTGTGCAAACTCTAAACATATCGCAGTGCTTGTCGGGATGGAACTTCGCTCTGAAGCCTGCAGCCTTGCTCGCTTGGCCGAAGTGGCTATTGGAGGGTCTAATTATCCCCTGCACAAGGGTTCCCCAAATGGCTGCCCGCGGGAGAAATTTAGCCCATGGGTGATTTTATTTGGCCCCCCCATGTTTTCTGACCCAATAAAATGTCATTGTTAAAAGACTGTAAAAACAGCAGCAAATCAGCTCCAAGTGATTTTCATTTTGGAAATCTGTTCCAAATGATTCTCACGCACAATAAAGAGACATGTGATTGTACATAAATGTAAGCAAGGTTTGAAAATAGTCAAATATTATACCTGTTTGGGCTTCTTACAGTCAATTTGCAGTCTACAAATCATTTGTCTTTTGTTCCATACCCCTCCCCATCTGCTAAGAAAGAAATTATCACCCTCGTGTATACGGCAGAGGCGCACGTGGACGCTCAAATTGAGAGCCGAGGAGAAGGGAGTGATTTGGAATTCAGCCTATGTCATGTGTATTGTGCATCTGCATGTGTGTGTTTTAAGGTATTTACTTACCGGAGTTTGCAGAGCCTCCCAAATGAGAGACTACGCCAGTCAGCTGGTAGTAACCATTCACTGACTTCACTGGCTGCTGCTTCTGTAAGAAAACACAAGTGATCATAGGATTCTCATTTCCTCTACAGTCCACCACACTGTCTTCAGTCTACTACACTACTGGTCTACTGCATGAGGTATACTACATCGTGTACTCTTCATAACTTTCTCAGTGTTCTGTCATAACTCTCCATCTCTCTCCTCACCACTGAGGCTGTCTGCAACACTTTCCCTGGTTCCTTGTCATTTGAATCTAAGGGGTCAAATATACATATAAAGAGCTGTGAAAACATGGTCACTTGTCAGAATTGCTCTGGACTAAAACAGCTCCCATACATCACTAAAGAAACATTTTAATTTGCAGCTTCCAGCTTCTCTGTCTGCAGGACCGTTTTGGGAGTGGGTGGTTTGTGTGGTGTTGGAGCAAGAATAGTGTTGTGGTGCCATGACCTACCTGAACAGCAGAGAGGCGCTGTCTTTGGCCTCTCCAGGTGGGCTGGTGACTTGGCTGGCGAGGGTCTGGGGATGGACACCTGGATGCTGGGGGCCTGGTTGGTGAGGACACTGTGCAGGTGTGGCACCATGTCCCCACAGAGGGTGGAGAGCCTCAGCTCTGAAGGAAAGAAAAGAGGAGCCTCCAGCTTCTCCAACCCCCCAGGTCCTCCAAACCTCTTCAGATGCAGAACCAGCACACTGCCCAAAGACCGAGAGGAAAAGAGATGAACAGACAGACAATGAAACCAACCAACAAGATAACAGACAAGTGAAATTTGTTTGGTTGTGCTCATCCCTAAGTCCTACAACCTGCTCAGGAAGGTAACTACTCCTTAAGGCTCAGGACACAATGACCACTCATTTCATTAAACACTGCTAGTCCTATGAGAGGTTATAAAGGGACAACTCACAGAGGCAGTGTGTGGAACTGCTCCACCTTTGAGGCGTGGAGGCCTTTGCAGCCCTTACATGTGAATTCAACCTTTTCACCCTAGGTTAGAAACAAAAGCATTACAAAATGAAGGATACCACTACAATAATAAGATAGCATATTCTGAGGCAGTGGGCAGCTTGCCCTGGGTGTTAGTCTCTACACCCAGGGCTGAGCCCTAAGTGCTGACTTTGAAAGCCAGTGCTAGGCTGCTCAGCAAGGTGCGCTCAGGACTGAAGTCCAATGAGAGGTGGTTGTAGTCCTCTCTGGTGGACGACTCGCGCCCACAGCTTCAGAAGCAGGACAAAGAGAAGAAAAATGCATCAGGTATGTTTCTGTTTCAGGTCGCTACAATGTGTCTGTTATGCCATGTGTTTTGTAATATTATTTGTAGAAAGATCATGTTCTCAGTAGATACATTACAACCAATGGGAGCTCTTACCTGGTACATGTGCGCACCGACACAAGCTGGAACTCCAGCTGGGAAACAGGGCAGGTATAGCTCACCCCGAGCGTCTTCAGTATCATGCCCTCCTCCTTCAGCTGGCACAGCATATTCACAAGTAACTCGTGAGCGTCCTATGATGAGGAAGAGAAAGAAACTTACCAAGACAAAAGCAAATGATGAAGATAACATGAACCCTTGCAAAAAAGAGCGCTCATACAGAATAGAGCAGTGCCTCAGTAACCTGTTGCGTGTCCCCCAGATACTTCAAATCATATCCCGACAAGGAGTACTTGACCTTCCACATGAGGTCTGCTTTTGAGGCCTGGTTTGCGCCACTGTCAGGTAGACCCGAACGGTGCACATCAGACAGACACCTGTAGGGGAGACAGAGAGCAAATTAGCAGCTGACTGGATGGTGTCAACCTACTGGTTTACGCCTGAAGAGGCAGATGAGTATATCCAACTATGTTTGATCTAGCGGCACCCCATCATTAAACATTATTAATTCAATTCAACGCAATTTCACCTTTGAGGACGGACCATGCAGCAAACAACAAAAATGTGTTGTTTATTCTCCTAAAATATTCGGTTTGGATACTGCTCTCAATTCAAGAGCATTTTAAAAATTTCCAACGGTAATGTGGAATGTTCAGTCAATGAGCATTATGGGTAATGTAGTCATTCTACACTTTCCAAATTGGCCTACAAATGCCTACATCATAATCACTGTGTCATTGTTGTTCCTCTGGGTTATGAATATTTCGAAAATAAAAGAAACTTGAAAATAAACCAAAAATACAATTCACAGCAGAATATGAAGTGGTTAAGGTTAGGAAAAGGGTCAGGGTTAGTGAATATGCTCTCCTAACCTGCAACAACAATCACTTTCTATAGAAGTGGCGTGAAAAGAGTGGGTCCCTTCTTTAATTTATGACCACGAATAGTGGGTGGGTGGGGATGTGTCTGCTTTTGAGACTTGCCTTACCTGAGCAGGTTGGAGAAGGGGGAGGAGCTCCAGAGTTGTTCCTGGTGCAGGATTTCCTTTGAGAAGGAAGGCAGGACCAGGAGGCACTGCAGGGTTGCGTTAAGGAAGCAAGTGTTGCCAATGTTAGGCAACCTGTGAAGAAGAAGCAGACATCAGTACACACATAGAGATACAATATCCTAGACACATAGAGTGGCCTATGTCATAAACATTCATAACTCTATAAAGTGACGATAATGGCAGCCATCTTAGTCAGGGATAAATTCTATGTAATTACGTGAGTACACAAAGAAGTGGATGTCCTTTAGACCAAGATTGCCATAATTCATGGGTTTATACATATCTAATAAAACTGACATGTTTGATAGTAAGCCCTATCCCCTTAGTATACCAGACATTGATCTCTAAACAATAAAGAACTTATATTCCAAGCATTTGTGGTGTGTTGTTGTTTACCCAAGAAGTTCCATGTTGACCAGTGCCCCCTGTTCTCCTCTGGCCCCCTGGGTCTCCTCTGATCCACTGGTGGCTGAGCTGGCCCTGGGACGAGTCACGCTTCGGGCGGCTGAGACTGGCCTCTGGGGCCTTGGGCTAGAGTGTTCCTGAAGAGACAGAGGTCTGGAGGAAGGAGAGAAACAGGTCTAAAGTCTCCAAAGCAGAGATAGTATCCCTCTACACAGTCTCTCTCTTAAATACTATACTGTACTATAAACACAGTCTGAGTAGTTATGCATGTACTGCTGTACATATAAACGCAGTGTTGCAAGTAGACCAGGGCAATAGGTTAGTACTCTCTTTATCCACTAGATGTGGATAGAAGAGCCTAAAACTACAGCTTGAGGAAAATAACTCTCTGGGACTGTGTTTATCAAGCGTCTCAGAGTAGGAGTCTGATCTAGGATCAGTTTAGCCTTTTAGATCATAATAAATCAGATTATTATGGACAGAGAGGACCTGATACTAGATTAGCGCTCATACTCTTGATAAACACTGGCCCTGGTCTTGTAGCTCTAAACCCAACTCTCCAAAGAAACTCTAGGATGGCACTGTACTTTTTGTTTGAATTACCTGACTGTTGCGCCCTCTTGGCTGGTGTCTCCATGACAGTCCAGAGGGTTGGTAGGAGAGTGAGAGCTAGGGCGGGACACCACTGGAGAGGATTTCACTGGGGAAGGGTGTTTGGCAGGGGACTGGGGTACAGAGGGCTGTTTATCAGGAGAGCAAGGCTGAGAGGAACATTTAACAGGAGAGGAAGGTGGATGGAGGGAGGAGAGTTGGTCAGAGGGTGAGGGGTCAGAGGTGGCGGAGGCATTCCGTTCAGAACGGTCAGTTGGAATCGGAGAGGGGGGATGAAGTGCCACTCTCCTTTTTCTTTCTTGTCTTCTGCTCCACATCAATTGAATTTGCTTTCTGATGTTTTTTCTGTTGATAAGAAAATGTGATAGTGCTAAATGCTTTTTTTCCCCGATCCCCAGCCAATGGAAGAGGGGGGTCGTACGAATAGGAAGAGGTAGGCCTAAATGAGAGGAACTTTGCTATCTATCCTAAACCTCAAAGTACACAGTATAGACAGGTTACATTGAGTGACATTTGCAAAAGCCAATCTTCATGTACATTTCATGTACACTTTTTATGTATTTGTCAATCAGCATGCACTTTTACTTGTACTCTTCCCAGTAGGTCTAAGAGAAAAAGACTACTCCATAATTTAAGTAGTTGTTAATCGATTAAAAGACCTGATTTCATACCTTTTTGCACCAGCAGAAACAAGCCATGTCAATAACCAATGAAGACTGATACATATCCACATTAACCCATTGTTCAAATTGGCTTTAAGACCATTGTGATGTCATCGGTCATGACACCACCCTCTGGCAACCCAATCTATAATTATTTTAAATATAGTGCTCAATGAACAAATATGTTTTATTGAAGAGCAAAGTTATGCAGTACACATAAAATATTGTAGATATGCTCCATTGTTTTCTTGTTTCTTTTTTTACATTAATTTTGTGTATATTGTTATATTGTATATTATCTTCATCTGTCTTGTTTTTTGATAGTTGTTATGTTGTTTGTGGATTGGTCATCGGTTTATTGAAATGCTAAATGCTTTTTCTCTTATTCACCAGCAGATAATTATTTTTTTTAATATATTTTTTTTAACCTTTATTTAACTAGGCAAGTCAGTTAAAAACAAATTCTTATTTTCAATGACAGCCTAGGAACAGTGGGTTAACTGCCTTGTTCAGGGGCAGAACGACATATTTTTAAGGACAAAGGGTTGGTCAAATGAATGTGAACAGGTGATTGAGATTTATCCTAAACCTCAAACAACAATGCAGATTGGTTAGGGACAGTTTTCCGTATTCAATCTTGCCCTGAGGGCAACTCTGCCTCAAGGGCATAGTGAATGTGATTGGTTCAAATAAAGGTGCATCAGACTGCAGCACAACTTGCGGGCTGCCGCAGAATTCTATGGTTATTTAAGTGTCAGCCGTTGCTGCCATTAATGCTAGTTAGTGCTAGTTTGACCACCAGAGGGGATATTTGAAGCATTTTACAGTTTTTAATATTGAACTAATCGTTGGATAACAGATCGGCTCTCGGAACTTAATTACACGCGCTACTGTGTGTGTGTTTCTCTCTCTCTCTCTCTCTCTCTCTCTCTCTCTCTCTCTCTCTCTCTCTCTCTCTCTCTCTCTCTCTCTCTCTCTCTCACACACACAAACTTGCTGTCTTGACCTCTGAATGCTCGGCTATGAAAAGCCAAATGACATTCACTCCTAAGGTGCTGACCGGTTGCACCCTCTATAACCACTCTTTATATTATTTACAGTAGTGATGGGCAGCCTGGAGGCATTTTGTTTTTCACAAGCTAGGAGGCTGTGAATTCTGCAAACAAGCCAACCTAACTAAGAAATACATTTTGTTGGTTGCCATAGTGAATAATCCTAAAACAATTGGTTAGACACATTAAAGGAACCATCAAAGAGTTTACCGGAATCTCTAAATGAAAATACTTGCAGATCAATACAGATCTGAGGCTTTTATACAATTATAATGCAGGGTTAATAATAAATTCATATATTTATTGTAACAATTGGATGACTTTGGGAGTTTCAGTAAGCAACAATTTGTTGCCTTCAATAGCCTACTTTTTCTTAAAATAACTCCAGCACAGAGAAGAGAAAGGAGCCTTGAATAATTCAACAATAAAGCGATTTAATTCACAAATGCATTTGACTGTATTTAATATTGGGCATCAACCAAAAATGTTACCATTTGTGTTATTTTTTTACATTTCAGAATGTATACAGTTGAAGTCGGAAGTTTACATACACTTAGGTTGGAGTCATTAAAACTCGTTTTTTAAACCACTCCACAAATTTCTTGTTAACAAACTATAGTTTTGGCAAGTCGGTTAGGACATCTACTTTGTGCATGACACAATGAAAACAGATCATTTTGCTGTTATATTGTTTTTTTATAGCTTTGTTACTATTTTCACAACTATGTGGTAAAACTTCTCAACTCTTAGTACACAACTCAAAACAGATCATCAAAAACACTGTTTTTTTCAAATTTTTAAGCACATTTTCAATTGACTAAGTACAACACATAATCACACAGTAACTTTTTCACCAAACCTCATCAGTGTTTCATCTAGAAATACCTTTCATCAAAAGTAATTGCCTTTCACAAGGCAATGCTCACAAGACTTTCCATTTGATTCTATTCTCCTTTGTTTAAAGACATTTGACCATCACTTAATCCAACTGCACTTATTTCTTAATCACTTAACCGGTTTTAAACCAGATTTTAAACTGGTTTGTCTACTATATATGGATTTTGAGGACTGTTTGTGAAGTTTAAACATCTAAATTACATGTATGATACATGATAACCATAATGACTATTCATTATTGCTAACTGATTTCACATAGTGGTAAACATAATTGGTCACCATACAAAAGGGTGTGTTTAAACATGGAGCAGGATAGACATCAAGGGAGAGGAAGAAATCAAGGGGCCCATCAGAGAGGTAGGCATGGGCCCTGTCAAAGAGGTCAGAGAGGTGGACATGGGCCCTGTCACAGAGGTCAGAGAGGTAGGCATGGGCCCTGTCAAAGAGGTCAGAGAGGTAGGCATGGGCCCTGTCAAAGAGGTCAGAGAGGTAGGCATGGGCTCTGTCAAAGAGGTCAGAGAGGTAGGCATGGGCCCTGTCAAAGAGGTCAAAGAGGTGGGCGTGGACCTTGTCAAAGAGGTCAAAGAGGTGGGTGTGGACCCTGTCAAAGATGTCAGAGAGGTAGGCATGGGCCCTGTCAAATAGGTCAGAGAGGTGGGCATGGACCTTGTCAAAGGGGTCAGAGAGGTAGGTATGGGCCCTGTCAAAGAGGTCAGAGAGGTAGGCATGGGCCCTGTCAAAGAGGTCAAAGAGGTGGGCGTGGACCCTGTCAAAGAGGTGGGCATGGGCCCTGTCATTGAAGTGGACATCAGGGAGAGGGAGGCAGACGGCAGGGAACTGTTGTGTCTAATGAAGTCCAGGCCATTGTCGTTGTCGTTGACCAGGTGGTAAAGAGATGGCGGAGGCTGCCAGATTAGTTCACCCCAATCTGAAAAAGATCAACTGTTAATTCGATCATGAGAGCATTTCGCCAAGAAAACTGGTAAGTCTGCAGGATATGCACTATGCTAAATGACATATTGTATCACATGTAAATTCACAAAACATGTTGCAGTATTCTTACAGCATGATCTCTTGACAGTATGCTCTGTTCTCCCTCAGAATTGACAGAAGACCCCAGTGGTGTCCGTGTGCTGCCCGACCAGCAGGAGTGGGCAATGGTGGAAATGGTGAGGGCCAGGAATGACATACGGCTGCCCGAAATAGAGCAGGCCATTGAGGAGAACGATGACACCTTCGCCAGTGTGGCATCCAATAGCCTACCAACAATCGCCCGCCTTTTAAAGAGGCCCCAGGTATCTATGAAACACATTTACCTGGTGCCTTTTGAGAGAAACAATGATCCTGTGAAACAACTGCGGGCCGAGTATGTTCAAGTAGAGCACTGTAAACTGTATTACTTTTACTATGTGAAGCATGTGCTACTTCACAATATCATATTGGAACTATACTGTAAAAATATGTGGTGTGGTAGGACATAGGCCATGACTTGGATCCTACAGCGCTGCTCATCTCATCGTGTCTGAATGAAACTGAGCAGGCCTGTCGAGGTGAAGGGTCACCTATGTTGTTGTGTGAGACAATGTCAGGTTCTGACATGCAGAGGTGGTTCAGGCATGGTTTTGGGCCCAAACCTGATTAGTGACCCTATACCTGCCCCCATACTCTCCTTTCCTCAACATTATTGAGGATTTTTTTTCAGCAAGCTTGATGCAAGTAATGCCTGCTAACAGTTGTATTTTATTTTCATTCATTTAATTTCTTTCATTTAAAAAAATAAATGTGCATGAATGTTTGTAAAGGATGTCTTCATTGATCACACCTTTGATTACACATTGGATAGATATTATGGAAATTATACATTATCTGTCAATTTCATTGGGTAATGTAAGTCTATTGCCTAATATATCTTGGATCCCATAAAATGTATGTACAATAGTTCTGTCCTTGAGCTGTTCTTTTTCTGTATTCTCATTCTGTATTATGTTTTTTTCATTCTGCTATCTCTGTTGAAGATCTTGGATTCCATCATTCTGCTATCTCTGTTGAAGATCTTGGATCCCATCATTCTGCTATCTCTGTTGAAGATCTTGGATCCCATCATTCTGATAGCTCTGTTGAGGATCTTGGATCCCATACTTCTGCTAGCTCTGTTGAGAATCTCAAGGTGGTTTTGGTCGCCAGTAATGTTTGCTCTGAAATTAAGCCTAGGCAGGATGAAGTGCCTGCAGCCTTGGCCCTGATCCTGCCAGAGATTTTGAACTAGTAGGAGCGAGATTATGGGAAAAAGTAGATCCCTGCATTTTGTATGAGCATATTAATAAATGCACTACTTATCAGCATCATGTGTGTCAGTATATTAAACTCAACATGAGGTCCGTACAGTAGACACAACATGAGGTCAGTACAGTAAACATCATGAGGTCAGTACATTAGACACAACATGTATCAAGGCACAAGGCGAGACCCAAAAGCAGACACAGGAGGCAGATGGTTGGAGTCTGTCAATGTTTAGTAATCCAAAGGGGTAGGCAATGGTCGTGGACAGGCAAAAAGGTCAAAACCAGATCAGAGTCTAGGAGGTACAGAGTGGCAAACAGGCTCGTGGTCAAGGCAGGCAGAATGGTCAGGAAGACAGGAACAACTTCCAGAAACAGGCAAGGGTCAAAACCAGAAGGCCTATAAAAAAGAGAATGCAAAAAGCAGGATAACGAGAAAAACACTGGTTGACTTGGCAGTGGCAGTTCTAGACCATTTCAACTGGGGGGGCCAAGCTGGGGCCAGTTGTACTGTTAGAGGGGCCAGTTACATTAGACGTCATTGTTGTCATATCGTTTTCTTCACTGCATTGCAGGCATTAGCAGGCAAAAGACCATGTCCCTCTAGTAAATGTGTGGGTTTAATTAGTGTTCCGCGTTGCCACTGTCTAAAAACGGATGTAAAAAAAGAACGATAGCAAAAATTTGTTATGCAAAAATTATTTCATACTCCACATTTAGGGGGGCCAGAAGAGGGTCCAAAATTGTTGTCACAGGGGTACTAACCCCCCCAAGCCCCCCAGCACCGCCAGTGTGATTTGGAAACATACAAGACGAACTGGCACAGAGAAACAGGAAACACAGGGCAAAATACACCGGGGAAAAAAGCGACACCTGGAGGGGGTGGAGACAATAACAGGTGAAACAGATCATGGCGTGACAACATGAGGTCAGCACATTAGACACAACATGAGGTCAGTAAAGTAGACACAACATGAGGTCAGTACAGTAGACACTACATGAGGTCAGTACAGTAGACACAACATGAGGTCAGTACATTAGACACAACATGAGGTCAGTACATTAGACACAACATGAGGTCAATACATTAGACAAAACATGAGGTCAGTACAGTAGACACAACATGAGGTCAGTACATTAGACACAACATGAAGTCAGTACAGTAGACACAACATGAGGTCAGTACATTAGACACAACATGAGGTCAGTACATTAGACACAACATGAGGTCAGTACAGTAGACACAACATGAGGTCAGTACATTAGACACAACATGAGGTCAGTATAGTAGACACAACATGAGGTCAGTACAGTAGACACAACATGAGGTCAGTACATTAGACACAACATGAGGTCAGTACATTAGACACAACATGAGGTCAGTACAGTAGACACAACATTACTCTTTCATCATCTTCCTCTTTTTACATGTCCCTTTATCTCTGGGGATGACATCATAAACAGTCAGGTTCAGACTCAGAGCAGAGACAGAAACAGACACAGGGTCAACAATAGGACCAGATCCTGAGTATAGACAGAAAACCAAGTACATTGTTGAAGATGTCGCAGGTCATCTATGCTGAGCCAGATATGAAAAAGAAGGTGAAGTTTGACAGAGGTGAGATGGAGGAGAGGATTGTGGATATCTACATCAGTGCAGACACCCTGAGAGACGGTGAGACCAGCACCAAGAGAGAAGAGACAGCAGACACTGCTCCTAATAATGGACCAGGAGACCAGCTCTCAGGTAACACACAAACACAGACAGACACACAGACAGACCGACCATACAATTATATTTTATGTGTCTACAGAGCCTGATAGCTCAGGGAAGAGACCCTTCCTAGTTGCTGCAGTGTGTCTTGGGCTGCTGTGTGTTCTACTGGCTGGGATCATAGGCCTGTCTGTATACGGTGAGTGTGTGTCTAAGTTCATTGCTTATCACCTAGTTGTAAGAAGTGCTGGTTACTAGGCTTATTTACCTGGTGTTTTAACTAGTAACTACGTGTTTATACTTTGAAGCTAACAGAGCCATCAAAGATTCTGAGGATAAAAGGAACACCTTGTTCCAGAGTTTCTCCCTTTATAAAATCAACGCAAATGCAGAGAGAGACCAGTTACAGACCAGCTACAACAACCTGACTAAAGAGAGAGACCAGCTACAGACCAGATACAATAACCTGACTAAAGGGAAAGGCCTTCTTCAGTCAAAGCTTTTGATGATAGGTGGGATATAAACTGTAAAATCAACAGTAATTATATATCAATGGGTTTATGAACATAGAGATACTGGCTAAGTTTCTCAATGTGTTCACCTTTGCTCTTCAACAGAGCAGCATTGTCAGGAGGGATGGAGATACTTTGACTCCAGGTTGTACTTCCTCTCTACTGAGAAGAAAACCTGGGAGAAGAGCAGACAGGACTGTCTGAAGAAAGGAGCAGACCTGGTGATCATAAACAGCAGAGAGGAACAGGTGAGAGAGAGAGAGAGAGAGAGAGAGAGAGAGAGAGAGAGAGAGAGAGAGAGAGAGAGAGAGAGAGAGAGAGAGAGAGAGAGAGAGAGAAGAGTATTATTTTCATCCATACACTAAAACGTGGGCAGTATTTTATGAATGTATTAAGAATTTCATCCTCTTTATCTTTCTCAACAACAGACGTTTCTCTTCAACCTCCACCTGAGAGCCTGGATTGGTCTGACTGACTCTGTTACTGAGGGGACCTGGAAGTGGGTGGATGGCACAACACTGAGTACAGGGTGAGAGATTTGA
Organism: Brachymystax lenok tsinlingensis; assembly: GCA_030435695.1. Lineage (NCBI taxonomy): Eukaryota > Metazoa > Chordata > Actinopteri > Salmoniformes > Salmonidae > Brachymystax > Brachymystax lenok. The sequence continues at coordinate 17,630,790 of CM059810.1, read as the reverse complement.
CCATTTTACCTTGTGATATGGAGGTACAATACATGTTAATCAAAATGTATGTTTCTGACTCATGAATGTCATTTAATTAGAACTATAGATTTATTATAGAAACCAGGTAATATTTACATGCAAAAATGTAATCGAAAGAGTAAAACATATATCATTGTTAATGTCCCATTCTTGATAATGGTATAATCATCTTACAGAGTGTGTCTTTAAAACTGATAAAACATAGGACTTTGTCTATAATTGAGGAGGATGTTTGAACCACAGTGTCTGACTGTCTGGATCTCTGTGTTGTTTAGGTACTGGGAGAAAGGACAGCCTGATGATAGTGGGCAGGAGGACTGTGCTGAGATATACTATGGACAAGCTGACCCTGTAAAGACATGGAATGATTACAAATGTAACACAAATCGTAACTGGATCTGTGAGAAAGTGGTGTAACAATAACCTACTGTCACAATCTCTCTCTCTCGTTCTCTCTCTTTAGTAGTTATTATGTTGATGGTTGTATATAGGGCTGAATGGTTAAGTGATGGTCTAACCTATTGGTTAAAGTGAGAGATGAACACATCAAAGAGGTGAAATAGTTGTATTACAGACTTGCCTACTGGCTCTTTTTTAATGCACCCTTACTCGATTCCTCCTCACATCTTCTCCTCCCCTCCTTCTCAAAACACATTGGATAATACAATCCTAGGGGAGGGAGCTTGGACCTTCTCTTCTAATAGGGTTGAAAGGAGGAGAGGAGACAGGAGGAGAGGAATCTAGGAAGGACTAATTGAGATAGAGCCTTAGTGTCAGAGAGAAACATAGAAGTGGGAGAAGAAAATTAAGAGAATGAGGAAGAGAGAAAAAATAAGACAAATCGTTGTTCTGTTTAGATTTAGAGAGTATGTAGTCATGTAGTAAAATGCTTCTTCCTTATTTTTATTAGAAACATGTCATGTGATTTGCAGTAGGTTCATGCTTAGTAAAAAAAAAGTGATACAAATGATTAACCTATGCTTATCACTTTAATAATAAGAAAAACAAAGTCACAGATTAATAAATGAAGTAACAATGTCCTTTAACAAAATCTACCAGCATCCTGATTGAATGTGATTGGATACTTAGTACAATGTGGCCTGGACACACACAGAGGGCAGAACCGTACTGAGAGGAAACACACACACCCATGAAAAAAACGTTGCTAATGAAAGGTGAGAATGACTCACAACCTTCACTGTACAAGGGACAACGTGTAGGTGACCAATGGCAACACCAAGCACAATGCACCAGCTACATACCCGCACACTCATGCATGGTGTCTATCTACTGTTGTGTCACTTCCTGAATGTTGCTGTCTGCTCAAACCACTGGTTAAGGTGTGAAGTCCTCCCTACTCCTATAACACCGTACGTCCTCAGACACAACAGACTGTTAACCTCTACAGGCACCGGGGCAGTATTCGGAAGTTTGGAGAGTCTGGCGTGCCCAAAGTAAAATGCCTGTCATTCAGGCCCAGAAACTAGGACAATTAGTACTATTGGATAGGAAACACTCTGAAGTTTCTAAAACTGTTAAAATAATGTCTGTGAGTATAACAGAACTGATATGGCAGGCGAAAACCCAGAAATCTCGATTTTTTTGTGACATGCCCTCACTTTCAATGGCTGTCTATGGGATTCTCAGTAAAATAGGACCCAGATTGCAGTACCTATGGCTTCCACTAGATGTCAACTGTCTTTAGACAAGGTTTCATGCGTTGATCATGGAAGACAACCAAACAGAAGAAGAATTTGTAAGAGGATGGAGGAAGTCAATTCAGTTTTTTGTTGTGCGCGAGACCGTGAGCGCGCTCCTCTGTATTTTCCTTTTCTATTGTTTAGGATATTATCCATGTGAAATATAATCGTTAATATACATAAAAGTATACCTAAGGATACATTATAAATGAGGTTTGATTTGTTTGGGCAAAGTTGATAGGTATAATTTGAACGCTTTCTCTTCACTGTACAATGGGCGAGTAGACTGTGGATTTTCTGAACACAACGCGCCAACCAAACGGAGATTTATGGATATAAAAATATTTCTAACAAAAGAAACATGGATTGTCTTGCTTGGACAGCAGACCTCAGCAGAAGATCATCAAAGGTTAGCGATTTATTTTAGCTCTTATATGTGTTTTGTGAGACCCGCGCTGGATATGAAATGATGCTAATGCATAGAATATGTGAGGTGCTATCCTCAAACAAATGTTGTGCTTTCGCCGTAAAGCCTGAAATCTGACAACGCTGTGATATTGCCAAGACTCTAAGCTTTTGAAGACTATGCAACACTTGTATATTGATGAATGTTTTATAATTCAACTTTTGGATTTTGAATTTGGCGCCTTACGTTTCCCCGGTAGTGTCGGGAATACGGGCGCTAGCGCCCCAATGATCCTTAGGAGGTTTTAAGCTAAAGCAGCTATTTAACAGGATGACAAAATATACTGTCCATTGTACTGTGTGCAGCTCCATAAAGAAACAAAGTATATTTTATAGGAGCAATTCGATTTATGCTAATGTTGACAGGAAGAGACGGGGACAGGTTATAGTGAACAAGAGCATATTTGGGGCTCTTGAGTGGCGCAGTGGTCTAAGACCTGGTACCTGGTTCAAATCCAGGCTGCATCACATCCAGCCATGATTGGGAGTCCCATAGGGCGGAACAAAATTGGCCCAGCATTTACCTTATGATGTATACTAACTGCAGAAACATTCATTTTCATGTTCATAAAGTCCTATGTAACTCCCCTCCCCAGTCTGTATTTCCAACCTGGTCTCAGAACATTTCGTACTATCCTGTATGTAAAGCCGAGACACTCCATTTAGTATGATATGTTACGTTTCACATGGTATGTATCAATTTGGGGATGTCCATTATCCATTTAGTATGATATGTTATGACTTACAATGTGTATGATACGTTACAAATTACAATGTGTATGATATGTTATGAATTGCAATGTGTATGATATGTTACGAATATGCAAAACGTACAATATATTATGAATTTTCTAAACATATGATACGTCATGAATTCTACTAACATTAGCTAGCTGGCTAACGTTAGCAAGGTGAGGGGTTAACTGTAATTGGCCACTATATTTCCTGTTGCTGTGAGCAGCTGTATCTTTAACAATCACAAGTCCCCCCTCAACAGGAACACCACTTTAAAAGTACAGCTATTCTTCCTCCATTTACAGATGATACAACAGAGATGCTTCATACTCTGGGATCATATGGGGTGAATCATATCTCCACTTATGTGACATTTGCACTTAGTCAGTCATTGATTTCAATGGAAGACTAAGTGAAAAATGTGACTTAAAAGGGAAACATCTGGATTTTGGAAATTATGCTCTTTATCTACTTCCCCAGAGTCAGAATAACTTGTGGATCCATTTTTTATGTATCTGTGTCCAGTATGAAGGAAGAGGTAGTTTCGCGAGCCAATGCTGACTACAGTTCCCGCAATGACTGGAGGTCTATGGCATGATAGCAGACACTGAAAGGAATTGTATAATATCTGTACATTATAGGAACACCTGTGATTACAAAAGTACAATGATTCATGTTTTGCTTTAGCTTGAGCTTAAGAGTCCGTTTTAGACCGTGCAAGTGCATGAAAAGGTCAACTGTACAAAGTACAAATATGTCTGTGTGATGGAACTATACTTTGGGTAACAGATGGATAAAGGGAATTAAGAGTTCCTGTTGTTGCCATGTTCCAGTCTTACTTCTGCTAGCACATGATAGCAATAAGGGGAAGAGTGATTGGGAAACTAACTGCCAGTAACACAATAAGCTGAACTCCACCTAGCAGAGACATCTTTGTATTATCAACTATGAATTATGAGCTTATATGGGATTAAAGTTAAGGGACATCACCCTGGGCAGGGTGATCCTCAGTAGGGGATATAAAGGGATAACACCATCTTTTGTGCTGAGTATGTTACTTGAAAATTACTGTAAGTATATGCTCCGGGTTGAAATCCGACTTGCAATTCTTATTAAACAAATGAACCTCTGATCAAATAAGTTTCCTGTGGTGACTTATGTGCACATAGGGAAGAATTCCTTTAAAATATCCATAGACTTCCAGTCAATGTGCTAATGCTAGTTTCAATCACTATATTAGGGTTCCCCAACTGACAATGGTTTTATTTATTTTTAATGGTTTTATTGTTGGACATAACAGACTGTAAAAACACCAGGAAATCAGTTCCTATTCATTTCAATTCAGGAAATCTGTTCCCAAGTATTCCCAAGCATAATAGAGATACATACAAATGTAAGCAAGTTTTGAAATTATTATGTTTTAGTCAAATATTACATCTGTTTCGGCTTCTTGAGGTCAATTTGTATTCTACAAATTATTTGCAGTTATGTTTCCGGCACCCAGACCACCGCTCAAGAAAAAATTGTCCATAGCTGAATCTGAATCTAGTAGAAGGTGTCATTTTAGTATTTGTGATTTCTGTGGAGCAGTGTATATTATTGGTTAGGGATGTCTTTTTTGGTTATTATTCCTCTCCACCAGTGGTGGTCGCTGCTGTTTAAGATGAGGGAGGACGATTTAATTTTTCATGAGCATGGCCTTTTTCTATTGCAGCATATTGGATGACTGTCAGTCCTATTCCATTCACCCAGTTCAATGTAACAGCGATAGGTTAAGGCTACTACATGATAATCAAAATGTCCCTTTACCCATCATGATGTTGCTGCATCTAGCTTATCTAGGGTGTAATTATTAGTCCAACAGTTGCAAACAAGAGTTTCTATTGGACAAATTCAGGGATGTTTAACCCCATTTCTTCCATTTGCTTCCGTTTAGAAAAACGTTTTTCAACAAACCCTGATCACGTGTAAACACAGTTCACCAACACAGTGCCCACAAACTGTTAGAGCCTACATAAAGCTGTCCCAACAGCAGTCCCAACACCTTACCACTGCTACACCTGGCTATCAGCAGAGCCTTGTCTGGCAGTGAAACAGTTCATTTCGCTGGCTGCCCCACCACCACAGAAAGCTCTGAGCTAGGCTGAAACACCTGCGTTTTGAAGCTGCCTTACTCAAGAAAACATGTTTGTATGCAGCTTTATTAACTCATAGATTTTTTTTCACATTGTTTGCAAACTGATATGCAACACGAATGAATGCCAAAACAAAATGCAAAAAATAGGCCAAATATGATCCTAGGATCGGCCAAAGAGTAACAAGTAGGCTGGCTAACCAGAGAGAGAAGAGGAAACTGTGGCCGTCAGAGTGAGATGGGATGGAGGGAGTGAGAGCAGTAGCAGGGTTAGTAGCGTCCTCAGAACTCAATCTATCAACCACAATGAGGAGAGAGCTGTCTCGTTCCAGGCCGACTATATTGCAGTTGAGTTGCAAGCTTCAAAAAATGGGCATCAGATTGCTATACCATATGATGTGGTTAACTGATGTGTTAAACACCAATCCAGGCATTGTGAGATCTGGCAGGCGACTTCAATGTAGTCAATCTGGAACGTGGCCAATGTCTTGAGTGGGGTTGAAGGAGAGAAAGGGCGGGACTTGGTAATGAAGGACGGTTTCAGCAGCAGGGAAAACACTACGTAATCTATTTTAGAATAAAGCTGTAATGTAACAAAATGTGGAACAAGTGAAGGGGTCTGAATACTTTCCGAATGCACTATACAGTACATGGTGTTTGGTGGCCAGTCAAACTCTGGGGAGAAGATTCCCCTAGGTATAGATCTTTGATCAGCAATCCCTCCCCCAACCCTCACCTTAACCATTTGTGGTGGAAATGCAAAACTTACTCAAGATCAGCATCTAGTGTCCACTTCAGTTGAATTACATGTTTAAAACTGATGAGCACTGTGGGAAACAAACGTGTTTAGTTTAGAACTAAGGCTGGCTAAAAGTCATGTGGTGGCCAGTGTTTCTCATCCAGTGTGGATGACTGATAGAGCTCCACTATCTTCAATCACACAGATGTAGGACAGTGCGAGGAGACACAGCTACAGACGGATATTAGAGTTGAGGTTAGAAGTAGAAGTTACTGTATTTGACCACAAGTGTGTTAAGATGTCAGAGGGAGTCTATGAAATCTCAGATGGATTTGAAGACAATGAGCCTGATGCAATGAAGAATACAGACATTGATGGCCAATCATATGCCAACGTAAGAGACTTCAAGTCCAGTCCAAGAGATGGAGTTGTTGCTTCAGGTAAGATTGCATGAACACACACACATACACACATTATTAATCAGGTGAGATTACCCTGTAGTACTATTGCTTTATGTGTCCAAATCCTGGATGATACAGTAAAACACATTACCATAGATCTTACTTTAATCATTTGTGATTCAGTACATGTTCAGTGGTGGAAGAGACCCTCTGGAGTTGCTGCAGTGTGTCTGGGGCTGCTGTGTGTTCTCCTACTGGCTGGGGTCATAGGCCTGTCTGTCTACTATAAGTTTAGTATGTTGTCACTGAGTAGCCTATTTAATCATACTTAATCATCAATGATGTGGTAGTTACAAGATTGAATAACTTTTCACTTTTACAGATGGAGTCATTGGTCATCACGTCTCAACAGAGAGAGACCAGCTTCAGACCAGTAACACCACATTGACTAAAGAGAGAAACCAGCTAAAAACTGAGAATGGTTTTCTTAGCGGGAGGCTTTCCAATCTCAGTGGGTAAACCTACAATAATAAGAGAGAGGGAGAGAGAGAGAAGCTATGGGTGTACAGGGAGTAATATTATCAATCATGTAGGTGCGTATTTATCTTTCTCAACAACAGAAACGTGTCTTCAACCTCAACAAGGGAGTTTGGATTGGTCTGACTGACTCTGTTTCTGAGAGACCTGGATATGGGTGGACGGCGCCCACTGAGCATCACAATGTAAAATACTACTGCTCTAGTAACACTGACCACAGTGTAAGGAGTAGGACTGATTCTCTGTGTTGTTCAGACTCTAGGTTCTCCATACTCAACTGGTGGACCAACACTGACCACAGAGTAAGAGATGATAACTACTGTTACAGTAAGGCTCCAATGTTCAGTTTCGATTAAACATTATCTATATAGGTTATTGTCATTGATGGCAGCAGTCAACAAAGATGAAACATGTCTGTATATTATTTAGGATGGTGATGTTTTAACTGTGATGTCTGACTGTTTTAATCCTGTAGGTACTGGTATTAACCATGATATCTAACTGTTTTAACCCTGTAGGTACTGGTATTAACCATGATATCTGACTGTTTTAACCCTGTAGGTACTGGTATTAACCATGATATCTGACTGTTTTAACCCTGTAGGTGCTGGTATTAACCATGATATCTAACTGTTTAACCTTGTAGGTACTGGTATTAACCATGATATCTGACTGTTTTAATCCTGTAGGTACTGGTATTAACCATGATATCTAACTGTTTTAACCCTGTAGGTACTGGTATTAACCATGATATCTGACTGTTTTAACCCTGTAGGTACTGGTATTAACCATGATATCTGACTGTTTTAACCCTGTAGGTGCTGGTATTAACCATGATATCTAACTGTTTAACCTTGTAGGTACTGGTATTAACCATGATATCTGACTGTTTTAATCCTGTAGGTACTGGTATTAACCATGATATCTGACTGTTTTAACCCTGTAGGTACTGGTATTAACCATGATATCTGACTGTTTTAATCCTGTAGGTACTGGTATTAACCATGATATCTAACTGTTTAACCCTGTAGGTACTGTTATTAACCATGATATCTGACTGTTTTAATCCTGTAGGTACTGGTATTAACCATGATATCTAACTGTTTAACCCTGTAGGTACTGTTATTAACCATGATATTTGACTGTTTTAACCCTGTAGGTACTGGTATTAACCATGATATCGAACTGTTTAACCTTGTAGGTACTGGTATTAACCATGATATCTGACTGTTTTAATCCTGCAGGTACTGGTATTAACCATGATATCTGACTGTTTTAAGCCTGTAGGTACTGGTATTAACCATGATATCTGACTGTTGTTAACACTGTAGGTACTGTTATTAACCATGATATCTGACTGTTTTAACCCTGCAGGTATCGGCCTACACCACATCAGCCTGATAATGGTGGTGGCACACCAGAATATGGTGAGGAGGACTGTGTTGAGATTCTTAAAGATCAGAGTCCTCTGGAGGCATGGAATGACTTGTCATGTGACAGGAAACTCAACTGGATTTGTGAGGAGGTGATTTAACATCATCATGACAACATACTGTAACACATACAGTAGAATACAGTGTACACAACTTCCTCCTCTCTCTCTCTCTCTCTCTCTCTCTCTCTCTCTCTGTCTCTCTCTCTCTCTCTGTCTCTGTTTCAAACCCACACACACACCCTCACACACACATGCACGCATGCACAAGCACGCACACATACGTACACGTACACACACGCATGCAAACAAACCCTTTGTTGTATTTGTTCGTAGTATGATATTAACAAAAGTCTTACTAATTTCCTGTTTGTAGCTTCCTGTGGACCAGTAGTTATGTTTCACACGTCATCAGCTACAACTTGAAGTTAGTACATTTGACTTTGTGCGAACACATAATTTCTAATTTAAACATATCCTACAGATATTTACATGCTCCAATTTAGGCCTGGTGATAACATTCTCAACAGTACCAAACCACCATTACATACACTGTATAGGAGTTGACTGTATCACCAATCAATGAGTACAGCAGAGATATCAAAGGGTGTCAAAGCATATTACTTAATAATCTTTGACAGTCAATATCTGTTGTCAAGTTACATATAAGTACAATATCAAATGCTCATATTTGACTGTTGTTCCCCTATATGGTCCCAAAAGAGGGAAGTTAAGTGGATATTCTCAGTCGTTCAACCAGCTGTCACTCAAAAACTCCTTGACCAATCAGGTTCATTAAGAGAGAGGGCGGCAGATAGCCTAGATATTAAGATCGTTGGGCCAGTAACCGAAAGTTTGTTGCTTCTTAAAATCGCGAGCCGACTACGTGAAAAATCTGTCAATGTCCTCTTGAGCAAGGCACCCAGCCAGCTAAAGTTAGCAAGATAAAAACAATGAACAGTGCCAACAATGCCACAGTGCTGGGAGCTAAACAACAAGGTTCAATGTTAGCTAGCTAACATTAGGCTCTAACTAGAAAAGCAAACGGCTCTGGGATACGAATAATAATGTCAGCTAGGGAGCCAGCCAGCTAACGTTAGCCAGCTAGCAGTACACTTTAGCTTGAAATGAAACCACTTTCTGTCAAAATAAAAAATGTGTATTATCTGAAAATGTAGCTAGCTAACTCTAGACTACGTTACCTGTATACATCATCATGCATGATGGACACGTCTACCTGTCAGGAATGTCATGCCACGGTTGCCCCTAGTTTGAAGATGCAATCCGGAGACTGGTGTTTGCTCCATCTCTTTAGCTATCATAATCTAATTCCATTGATTTCAAAACTTGATCCTCCAGAAAGTGGAGAGCAACACGTATGCAGCTCCACTACACAATACATTTTTTTTTCAAGCAGTGTTCGACTGGATTACCTACAGAGGCTGAAGAGCTCAAATAGACAGAAGCCTTCTATATGGCTGTCACGTCCTGGCCATAGATAGCCCTTTTGGCTGCTCTATGGTGGTTCTCTATGGTGGTTCTCTGTGCGCCTTCAGAGGCGCACAGAGCCCGGCACGGCCTTCAGAGCCCGGCACGGCCTGTGCCCGCTCCACGCACCAGGCCCCCCAGCGCATCGAGCCCGGCACGCCCTGTCCCTGCTCCACGCACCAGGTCCCCTGTGCGCATCGAGAGCCCGGCACGTCCTGTCCCTGCTCCACGCACCAGGCCCCCTGTGCGCCTCCAGAGCCCAGCGAGGCCTGTCCCTGCTCCATGCACCATGTCCCCTGTGCGCCTTCAGAGCCCGGCACGTCCTGTCCCTGCTCCACGCACCAGGTCCCCTGTGCGCATCGAGAGCCTGGCACGTCCTGTCCCTGCTCCACGCACCAGGTCCCCTGTGCGCATCGAGAGCCCGGCACGTCCTGTCCCTTCTCCGCGCACCAGGTCCCCTGTGCGCATCGAGAGCCCGGCACGTCCTGTCCCTTCTCCGCGCACCAGGTCCCCTGTGCGCCTCCAGAGCCCGGCGAGGGTCCCCAGTCCGGGGTCCCGCGACGAGGGTGCCCAGCCCGGGTCCCGCGACGAGGGTGCCCAGCCCGGGTCCCGCGACGAGGGTGCCCAGCCCGGGGCCCGCGACGAGGGTGCCCAGCCCGGGGCCCGCGACGAGGGTGCCCAGTCTGGGGCCCGCGACGAGGGTCCCCAGTCCGGGGCCCGGGGTCCGCACCTTTTGGGGGCGGGGGTACTGTCACGTCCTGGCCATAGATAGCCCTTTTGGCTGCTCTATGGTGGTTTTGGTCAGGACGTGAGCAGGGGTGGTTTTGTTCTATGTTTTTATTTCTAGGTTTGGTTTGTGGATGGTTCCCAATTAGAGGCAGCTGAGTGTCGTTACCTCTAATTGGGGACCATATATATGTTTGTTCTTTTCCCCACTTGCGGTGTGGGTCATTGTTTAGGTGTGAGTACCTGTATGTGCTACACCTTCGTTACGGTCAGTTTGTTCTTTATTTTTGTATTGAGTGAGTTAACCAAATAAATATGTTTAACTGCACCCGGCACGCTGCGCCTTGGTCCGTTCTTCACGACGATCGTGACAATGGCAGACCAATTCGAACTCGTCTCTCGGCATGTCCAGTCCACTCATTATCTCAGCCAATTATGGCTAATGGGAAGGTTGCTGGCTTTTTCTGTGGCTTAACCAACAAGTCTCGTAATTGAACAATTTTATTCGTATTTACAGATGGCATACAAGTTTGTTATTAAGGCACATGAAAGTTCACATGTTAGAGAAGGAGTTTCTGCCAAAAAACTCATTTTGATAAACAAATATTATTTTACATTCAAACGGCTCTCCTGTGAAGTCGTGACTTGCGACATACACCTAGTTTCCTGAATCGGGTCACATATGTTAACAGCTAGCCTTTGTTCTCCACTTCCCCTCTATGATATATATCTTCCTGGTATGATAGTGTCCTGTCCATCATCACAAATAGCAAGTCCCATTCCCTGGGCAGGAGGACTGTGTTGAGATATACTCTGGACAAGATGACCATGTAGAGACATGGAATGATTTATTCATGCAGCAGAAAATGGTTTAACAATAAACACTATAACAATCTCTCACAAGCACAAAAGTATGCACACAAGTACGCAAACTTGTTCTATTTTTTTGTATTAGACACAACTACCCGTGTCATTTTGTTGATACTTCCCAAGAAGTACCTACAGCGGTGACACAGACAGAGACACACAGATGACTCAGAGACAGAGATATCACTAGAAGCAGAGACTTAACATATAGAGGGCTTGCAGTTGACGTACGACGCCTCCATGTTGGAAGACACCACATTCATTCTAGAAGCAGAGACTTAATGTATAGTAGACCTACATAGAAAGAAAGAGCCAGGCATTGTTAAAGATGTCAAAGGTCATCTATGCTAAGCCAGATATGAACAAGAAGGTCAAGTTTGACAGAAGTGTGATGGAGGAGAGGATTGTGGATATCTACGTCAGTGCACACACCCTGGCGGACGGTGAGACCAGCACCAAGAGAGAAGAGACAGCAGACACTGCTCCTAATAATGGACCAGGAGACCAGCACTCAGGTAACACACACACACAGACAAAAAAAAGAAATGTCTCTTGTATGTGTCCACAGAGCCTGATAGCTCAGTGAAGAGACCCTTCCTAGTTGCTGCAGTGTGTCTTGGGCTGCTGTGTGTTCTACTGGCTGGGACCTTTGACATCTTTAACAATGCCTGGCTCTTTCTTTCTATGTAGGTCTACTATACATTAAGTCTCTGCTTCTAGAATGAATGTGGTGTCTTCCAACATGGAGGCGTCGTACGTCAACTGCAAGCCCTCTATATGTTAAGTCTCTGCTTCTAGTGATATCTCTGTCTCTGAGTCATCTGTGTGTCTCTGTCTGTGTCACCGCTGTAGGTACTTCTTGGGAAGTATCAACAAAATGACACGGGTAGTTGTGTCTAATACAAAAAAATAGAACAAGTTTGCGTACTTGTGTGCATACTTTTGTGCTTGTGAGCCAGATATGAACAAGAAGGTCAAGTTTGACAGAAGTGTGATGGAGGAGAGGATTGTGGATATCTACGTCAGTGCACACACCCTGGCGGACGGTGAGACCAGCACCAAGAGAGAAGAGACAGCAGACACTGCTCCTAATAATGGACCAGGAGACCAGCACTCAGGTAACACACACACACAGACAAAAAAAAGAAATGTCTCTTGTATGTGTCCACAGAGCCTGATAGCTCAGTGAAGAGACCCTTCCTAGTTGCTGCAGTGTGTCTTGGGCTGCTGTGTGTTCTACTGGCTGGGATAATTGGCCTGTCTGTCCACTGTGAGTTTGTGTCCATTTTCATTGCTTATCACCTAGTTGTAAGAAGTGCAGGTTACTAGGCCTATTTACCTGGTGTTTAGCTAGTAACTATGTGTTTAAACTTTGTAGATAACAGAGCCATCAAAGATTCTGAGGATAAAACGAACATCTTGCCACAGAGATTTTCCCTTAATAAGACTAACACAGCTGCAGAGAGAGACCAGCTACAGACAAGATACAACAACCTGACAAAAGAGAGAGACCAGCTACAGACCAGATACAACAACCTGACTGAAGAGAGAGAGAGAGAGAGAGAGAGAGAGAGAGAGAGAGAGAGAGAGAGAGAGAGAGAGAGAGAGAGAGAGAGAAAAGGTGTAAGTGTGAGAAAGTGGTGTAACAATAACCCTCAGTAACAAACTATCTCTCTCTCTCTCTCTCTCTCTCTCCATAGTTATTATGTTAATGTTAAAGTGATGATTTCATCTAGTGGTTAAAGTGAGAGATGAACTCACAATAGAGGTGAAATAGTGATATTACAGACTCTGTCTTAAAACACAATGGAGAATGGAATGCTAGGGGAGAGACCTTGGACCTCCTCTAATAGGGTTGAAAACAGGAAAGGAGATACGCGGAGAGGAGATAGAAGGAGAGGAGATAGGAGGACAGATAATTGTTGTGTTTAGATTTAGAGGAGAGTATGTAGACATACTGTACTCTGGAAAATGATTCTTCATAATTTTTATTAGAAACATGATTTGCCATTGGCTTAAACTCAATACAAAAAAAGTGGGACCAAATATGAACCTATACTTATCACTTTAATAATGAGAATAACAAAGTCACAGATGAATAAATAAAAGGTTAGTGCATAGTGATTGAATGTGATTGGATACTTAAAACAGTGTGACCTGGACACACACAGAGGGCAGAACAGTACTGAGAGGAAACACACACACACACAGTGCTAATGAAGGGTGAGAATAACTCACAACCTTGACTGTACAAGGGACAAAGTGTAGGTGACCAATGGCAACACCATGCACCAGTAGACCTGTCTGCTACATACCCACACACTCATGCATAGTGTCTAATGGGGTCTCCACCCGCTCCCTCTCTGTTCTCTGTCTGTGGTCCACAGCAGGTGACAGGACTGTTTCACAAGGCTCTATCAACCAATAAGAAGGAGACTTGATGTGTCCTTAATGGCACCCTGTTTTCTATACAGTGCACTACATGGGACGCAAGCTTGTAGACCAGACAGTAGTGTATAACGTCCTCTCCTTCCCTTGTTCATTCTGTTAATTGCCACATTTCTTCCTCTTTTTAATGTTTTTGGAAGGTTATTTATGATCCAACCCTTCACTCTGTGGTTTTCACCACAAAGAGGAAGTTAACAAGATATGAGTTTTACATTGGATGCTTCTCAATCCACCCCATCCACCGAAGTCGCCCGTCTGCATCTGCCGTGGAAGGTGGCAGAGCTACAGCTGTGTTTGTCAGACTATGAGACATCCTGAAAATGTCTTCTCACATAAACAGGCAGTAGTGTCCGAACGGTTTGGTCTACACCTCTTTGGAAAGGTGACTCTCACGAAAACATACATGTTGGTTGCTTTGCTCTAGAATGCCCACATGCCTCGTCTGAAGGTAGCCCGGTACAAGTTCAAAACAATTATGGAAGTATACAAAACATTAAGGACACCTTCCTAATACTGAGTTGCACCCCCCGGCCTTTTGCCCTCAGAATAGCCTCAATTTGGACTCTACAAGATGTCGGAAGCGTTCTACAGGAATGATGGCCCATGTTGACTCCAATAATTTCCACAGAAGTGTCAAGTTTGCAGGATGTCCTTTTTTGTGGTGGACCCTTCTTGATACACACGGGAAACTGTTTAGCGTGAAAAACCCAGCAGCTTTGCAGTTCTTGACACAAACCGGTGAACCTGGCACCTACTACCGTTCCCCATTCAAAGGTAATTAAATATGTTGTTTTACCTATTCAAACTCTGAATGGCACAAGTACACAATCCATGTCTCAACTGTCTCAAAGCTTAAAAAATATTATTTAATCTGTCTCCTCCCCTTGATCTACACTGATTGAAGTGGATTTACCAAGTGACATCAATAAGGGATCATAGCCTCCACTTGGAATCACCTGGTCAATCTATGTCATGGAAAGAGCAGGTGTTCATAATTGTTTGTACACTCAGTGTACCTTTGTGACCCGATTCAGGAAACTAGGCGTATGTCGCAAGTCACGACTTCACAGGAGAGCCATTTGTGTCACATCTGCTCCTACAACGCCCCCTACTGCTCCTCCTGTGTCCCCTTGAACTGCCACCACTCCCGAGGGACTCTCTCCCCCTCTCTCTCTCTCTCTCTCTCTCTCTCTCTCTCTCTCTGTGATTGTGTGGGCGGAGACAGGTGTGCTGGAGTAAGAGCAGATCCCCACCAGCTGCAACCTGTTCCATAATCAAGACCTCTACAAATACTCAGTCCTGCCATTTCCAAACGGCCAGTTTGTAATCTCTGCTCAGTCAGTCTACGTTTCTAGCCGTTTGTTACTATTCAGATCCTGTTGTGCCTGTTTCCCTGTCTGATGCTGTTTTCCTCGCCGCTACAGTTCTGCCTGCTCTGACTCTGGTGCCTGTCTCCTGTCCCATGTCTCATCATCCTGCTACTCTGTCCTGGATTCCTCACTCTACTACTCCCTTGGATTCCATCACCGGACCTTGCTTACCCTGTTTCAACCCCTCTCGCTCCAGCCTCAGCCTCCGCACCTGGTTTCTAGCAATCCTCCCGAGCTTCCCCTGACCTGCATTCCATCTTCCCCTGTGTTTCAATAAATACCTTGGTTACTTCATCCCGTCTCCTTGTCCGGGTCTGCTCTTGGGTTCCCCTGTTCCACTTCGCATAACTATTTGAGCGTTAATATAATTTTTTTTATCAAAATGCGTTTTTGGGCAGAAATGGCTTCTTTAACATGTGAACTTTCATGTGCCTTAATAACAAACTTGTATGCCATCTGTAAATACAAATAAAACTGTTAAATTATGAACCTTGTTAAGCCACAGAAAAAGCGTGCAACCTTCCCAATAGCCATGATTGGCTTAGCTAATAAGTGGGCTGGACATGCCGAGAGATGAGTTCGATTTTGGACTTTGAGCTGGTTGTCTGTTGTTAATCCTGTCGAGAACGCGCTTTAAAAAATATATATATATTGTGTAGTGCAGCTGCATAAGTGTTGCTCTCCACCTTCTGGAGGATCACGTTTTGAAATCTGTGGAATTAGAATATGATAGCTAAAGAGATGGAGAAAACACCTGTCTTCAAACTAAGGGCAACCGTGGCATGACATTCCTGACAGGGAGACATTGTTTACCTAGCTGTTAGTGTACTGTTAGCTAGCTAGCTAACGTTAGCTGGCTGGTTCCCTAGCTGACATTATTCGTATCCCAGAGCCACTTTCTTTTATTTTCCAAATGTTAGCTAGCTAACGTTGAACCTTGTTCTTTAGTTCCCAGCACTGTGGCATTGTTGGCACTGTGTTAATTGTTTTACTAGCTAACGTTAGCTGGCTGGCTCATTAGCTAACATTACAACACCCGTTGAATAAGGCCGATGTCAGTAAACGTCTCCAAAAAAAGCGTAATGAAATTGTTGCCAGCAGAGCTGGTTAGGCTGTTTTCATGTTATCCAGAGCTAAACAAATCAAGGGTGAGCTCTGAACGCTCCAAGAGGGAAACGAGATGGGTGGGAATAAAGCTTAAGAGGGTGTGAACGATGCTGAATGGGTGTAGACAAAGAAACATTTTAAACCAAAACATTTTCCACAGTGGTGAGCTTACAAGTTAATCAACTTTCAAAGCAGAATTTCTTTCCCATTGTTCCTCAAATGCAGTAGTTTATATATAATTTTGTAGCTCTGAGTCTCTACTTTTATCCAATGTAAAAACACAATTTCAAATTTTGCTACATATAACCGAACTTCCTATTTGCAGAATGAAGGGTTGGATCTTAAATAATCTTCCAAAAACAATGTGTTCACCTTTGCTCTTCAACAGAGCAGCATTGTCAAGAGGAATGGATATAGTTTGATTCCAGTTTCTACTTCCTCTCCTCCGAGAAACAAATCTGGGCTTCCACCATCCTTCCACCATTTTAAAGTAGTCAAAGTTGTCAACTGGGTGGGTTTTCCTATAGGTTGTAGCCTCAATGGTGCTGCCCATACTGTCACAGACGCATCACAGATATACAGATGAGTCCTCTATCTATCAATCTATTGGTCAAGGTCACAGTAATAGAAGGAAGAAACTGAGCTTGTAGAACACAGCCAGTAGGGGGAGACAAACACTTATAAAAGTAGGTATTATACCCATCATGAGGGACTTTTCTGACCAGCAACCCATTGACAAGCAGATTATAGACAAAACCCCAAACTGACCCTTACCTTGACCCTAACCTTCACCTAATTTTAACAAATTCAGAAACTGAACAGATTATAAATGTATGATTGAAGTTTAAAATGAAGCCTTTTTCTTCATACACGCCCTGTTGTACTTGTGGTGACTTTATATCCATGGATGAAAAGTGGCCTGTGTTTTCAAGACAGATGCAGTACATAAGGCCTACATAGAATGGGAATAATGGCATTGCGTGTGCGTCTCAAATGGCACCATATTCCCTGTATAGTGCACTACTTTTGGCCAGGGTCCATCACTATATAGGAACTAGGGTTCCATTTGGGACACAGTAAGTTTAGGGAAGTTATTGCTGGAACACCTATTGCATTGTAATTGCAGTTGATTTCAGCATGCATTGCTGTGCCAACTCATATTTAGCCATTCTACTGAATTCCTTTAATAACAGCTTCCTGTCTGTCTGTATGTCTGTCAGTGGTTGGTGGTTATTAGCAGACCTGGGTCACATTTCATTAGGGAACACCATAGCAAAATGTTTTACAACCGCAAATGAAAGCATGTTTTTCTTATTGGACAGGTACAGTTAGTCACTCCCTGTTTCCGTTTGCTTTCTTCTGGTTGGTGCCTAATGAATACAACCCAGATACTTTAGCTGTGCTTGGTTGAGCTTGCCTGGCTTAATGGAACCAATAGAATTGTCCCAAACGCTCAAAGTATTTGACAGAATTAAAATAGTATTTAAAACTTCTTCAGGCTAAGGGTCCTTTTTCTCAATTTCCGCTTGACTGACGTGCCCAAAGTAAACTGCCTGTTGCTCAGGCCCTGAAGCCAGGATATGCATATAATTGGTACCATTGGAAAGAAAACACTTTGAAGTTCGTAGAAATGTTAAGATAATGTAGGAGACTATAACACAATATATATGGTAGGAAAAGATCCAAAGAAAGACCAACCGGAAATGTATTTTTCTTTTGAGAACCCATGGAATGACAATGGAAAGTATAGGGAAACAATTACATCTAGCTCCCAGTATGCAATTCCTATGGCTTCCACAGGGTGTCAGAACTCTATGTTCAAGGTTTCAGGCTTGTTTCTTATAAAACGAGTAAGAATAATTTCAGTACTGGGACACACTATAGGAAATTTGTGTATGCACCTGCTAATATTGATTTCCTATTGAATATACTTCTTTCCGTATGAAATATTATAGTTTGATTACATTTTAGGGTATCTGAGGAGTCAAAAGAAACGTATTTTGACTTGTTTTAACAAAGTTTAGTGGTAGATTTTTGGATTCATTTCTCTGCATGTTGAATGAGTGCATTACACAAATTGATGGCGCCATCTAAACTGACTTATTGGGATATAAAGGATTTTATCTAACAAAACGACACTACATTTTATAGCTGGGACCCTTTGGATGACAAATCAGAGGAATATTTTCAAAAAGTTAGTGAATATTTAATCACTATTTGTCAATTTATAAAACCTGTTCCGGGGTGGGAAAATAAATCGAA
Source organism: Brachymystax lenok tsinlingensis (assembly GCA_030435695.1). Lineage (NCBI taxonomy): Eukaryota > Metazoa > Chordata > Actinopteri > Salmoniformes > Salmonidae > Brachymystax > Brachymystax lenok. Next base: position 17,612,358 of record CM059810.1, on the reverse strand, counting down.
CAGTGCAGTTCGATTAACAAGAATTTAAGCTTTCAACCTATATAAGACACATGTATGTTCCTAAATGTTTCATATCCATAATTTTTTTGATTATTTATTTGAATTGCGTGCCCTCCAGGTTCACCGGAAGTTGTCCCGCTAGCGGGATCCCTATCCCACCCAGGTCTGGTTATTCATTCTTTTTTTAAAGCATCCAGTGTCACGATCTGAGGAAGAACTGGACCAAGGCGCAGCGGGCATAGCATTCCACGTTTTTAATACAAAATGGAGCCAACTACAAAACAATAAAGAATAACAGACCGTAACATCAGTAAAGCACTAACACATGCATTAACAGAAACAATAACCCACAAAGGCAGGTGGGGAAGGGAACAAACTAAATAGGATTCCCAATTAGAGGCAACGACTAACAGCTGCCTCTAATTGGGAACCAACACAAAACCCAACATAGAAAACTAACATAGAACAAAAACACCCCTGGTCACGTCCTGGCCCAAAATCCCATAGACAACCCAGAGGGCAGTACATTTAGTGTGTATACTTTATTATTTTTTTACATGCGCTTTATACATTAGTCAAAAGTAGTCAAAACAAGGGCAGATATTTATGACATACGCTACTGATAATAATGTTCATGCTAGTGTTGAAGAGCAAGTCTTCCTTGAGCAGCATGATTGTGGTGTCGGATGTTGGGCCGAGTGCTGCCCCTGTTGAGGCAGGTCTGAGTTTGTTGGGCCTGGGCCAGGTTCTGCCCCTGTTGAGGCTGGGCCTGGTACTACCCCTGTTGAGGCAGGTCAGAGTGTTTCGGAGGCTGGTAAAGGGGCTGCCCCTGTTTAGTCTGGGGCTGGTGCTGGTGGCCCTGTTAGGCCCTGTGTGCTGGGGCGTCCGGCTCTCTTGCCCTGAAGGGTGAAAGGAACCACGTACTGTACATACAGTACACATATATAGCAACACAAGAAAATAGATGGCAAGAGTAAGCAGTACCTGAACATATAGAAGAGCATGTAAGCACTCCGGGCTCTGGTCCTCAGCACAGTGGCTTCATTGGACATTGACACCTGGCTGTCGTTACAGCATAACCAGTTTCCACTGGCAGTCAAGATGTCACTAATGTAGTGCCCTGTGGAACAAGGAAGACAGACTAGAGGTAAAGGGCCAGGCTATTGTGTGTAATGGAGTGTGTTGTAACAGTAAAAATACCTCCCAAATGAACTGTTTATTTGTTTCATGTGTCAAGATTTGAAATCAGAGATAAACAAATACACGTGGCATATAATTAGGCAGGCCTCTCCATTCTTTTGAATTAAATTGTGCAAACTCTAAACATATTGCTGTGCTTGTCGGGATGGAACTTCGCTCTGAAGCCTGCAGCCTTGCTCGCTTGGCCGAAGTGGCTATTGGAGGGTCTAATTATCCCCTACACAAGGGTTCCCCAAATGGCTGCCCGAGGGAGAAATTTGGCCCACGGGTGATTTTATTTGGCCCCCCCATGCTTTCTGACCCAATAAAATTGTAATTGTTAAAAGACTGTAAAAACAGCAGCAAATCAGCTCCAAGTGATTTTCATTTTGGAAATCTGTTCCAAATGATTCTCACGCACAATAAAGAGACGGGATTGTACATAAATGTAAGCAAGGTTTGAAATTAGTCAAATATTATACCTGTTTGGGCTTCTTACAGTCAATTTGCAGTCGACAAATTATTTGTCATTTTGTTCCATACCCCTGTCCATCTGGCTAAGAAAAGAATTATCACCCTCGATAATTTCACTCCCTCAGCTTTGGGAGACTTGTGTATACGGCAGAGGCGCACGTGGACGCTCAAATTGAGAGCCGAGGAGAAGGGATTGATTTGGAATTCAGCCTATGTCATGTGTATTGTGCATCTGCATGTGTGTGTTTTAAGGTATTTACTTACCGGAGTTTGCAGAGCCTCCCAAATGAGAGACTACGCCAGTCAGCTGGTAGTAACCATTCACTGACTTCACTGGCTGCTGCTTCTGTAAGAAAACACATGTGATCATAGGATTCTCATTTCCTCTACAGTCCAACACACTGTCTTCAGTCTACTACACTACTGGTCTACTGCAAGAGGTATACTACATTGTGTACTCTTCATAACTTTCTCAGTGTTCTGTCATAACTTATTTTTCACTCTCCATCTCTCTCCTCACCACTGAGGCTGTATGCAGCACTTTCCCTGGTTCCTTGTCATTTGAATCTAAGGGGTCAAATATACATATAAAGAGCTGTGAAAACATGGTCACTTGTCAGAATTGCTCTGGACTAAAACAGCTCCCATACATCACTAAAGAAATATTTTAATTTGCAGCTTCCAGCTTCTGTCTGCAGGACCGTTTTGGGAGTGGGTGGTTTGTGTGGTGTTGGAGCAAGAATAGTGTTGTGGTGCCATGACCTACCTGAACAGCAGAGGGCGCTGTCTTTGGCCTCTCCAGGTGGGCTGGTGACTTGGCTGGCGAGGGTCTGGGGATGGACACCTGGATGCTGGGGGCCTGGTTGGTGAGGACACTGTGCAGGTGTGGCACCATGTCCCCACAGAGGGTGGAGAGCCTCAGCCTCAAGGAAAGAAAAGAGGAGCCTCCAGCTTCTCCAACCCCCCAAGTCCTCCAAACCTCTTCAGATGCAGAACCAGCACACTGCCCAAAGACCGAGAGGAAAAGAGATGAACAGACAGACAATGAAACCAACCAACAAAATAACAGACAAGTGAAATTTGTTTGGTTGTGCTCATCCCTAAGTCCTACAACCTGCTCAGGAAGGTAACTACTCCTAAAGGCTCAGGACACAATGACCACTCATTTCATTAAACACTGCTAGTCCTATGAGAGGTTATAAAGGGACAACTCACAGAGGCAGTGTGTGGAACTGCTCCACCTTTGAGGCGTGGAGGCCTTTGCAGCCCTTACATGTGAATTCAACCTTTTCGCCCTGGGTTAGAAACAAAAGCATTACAAAATGAAGGATACCACTACAATAATAAGACAGCATATTCTGAGGCAGTGGGCAGCTTGCGATGGGTGTTAGTCTCTACACCCAGGGCTGAGCCCTAAGTGCTGACTTTGAAAGCGAGTGCTAGGCTGCTCAGCAAGGTGCGCTCAGGGCTGAAGTCCAATGAGAGGTGGTTGTAGTCCTCTCTGGTGGGACGACTCGTGCCCACAGCTTCAGAAGCAGGACAAAGAGAAGAAAAATGCATCAGGTATGTTTCTGTTTCAGGTCGCTACAATGTGTCTGTTATGCCATGTGTTTTGTAATATTATTTGTAGAAAGATCATGTTCTCAGTAGATACATTACAACCAATGGGAGCTCTTACCTGGTACATGTGCGCACCGACACAAGCTGGAACTCCAGCTGGGAAACAGGGCAGGTATAGCTCACCCAGCGTCTTCAGTATCATGCCCTCCTCCTTCAGCTGGCACAGCATATTCACAAGTAACTCGTGAGCGTCCTATGATGAGGAAGAGAAAGAAACTTACCAAGATAAAAGCAAATGATGAAGATAACATGAACCCTTGCAAAAAGAGCTCATACAGAATAGAGCAGTGCCTCAGTAACCTGTTGCGTGTCCCCCAGATACTTCAAATCATATCCCGACAAGGAGTACTTGACCTTCCACATCAGGTCTGCTTTTGAGGCCTGGTTTGCGCCACTGTCAGGTAGACCCGAACGGTGCACATCAGACAGACACCTGTAGGGGAGACAGAGAGTAAATTAGCAGCTGACTGGATGGTGTCAACCTACTGGCTTACGCCTGAAGAGGCAGATGAGTATATCCAACTATGTTTGATCTAGCGGCACCCCATCATTAAACATTATTAATTCGATTCAATGCAATTTCACTTTTGAGGACGGACAATGCAGCAAACAACAAAAATGTGTTGTTTATTCTCCTAAGATATTCGGTTTGGATACTGCTCTCATTTCCAGAGCATTTAAAAAAAACTACCAAATTTTCCACGGTAATGTGGAATGTTCAGTAAATTAGCATTTGGGGTAATGTAGTCATTCTACACTTTCCAAATTGGCCTACAAATGCCTACATCATAATCACTGTGTCATTGTTGTTCCTCTGGGTTATGAATATTCCGAAAATAAAAGAAACTGGAAAATAAACCAAAAATACAATTCACAGCAGAATATGAAGTGGTTAAGGTTAGGAAAAGGGTCAGGGTTAGTGAATATGCTCTCCTAACCTGCTACAACAATCACTTTCTATAGAAGTGGCGTGAAAAGAGTGGGTCCCTTCTTTAATTTATGACCACGAATAGTGGGTGGGTGGGGGTGTGTCTGCTTTTGAGCCTTGCCTTACCTGAGCAGGTTGGAGAAGGGGGAGGAGCTCCAGAGTTGTTCCTGGTGCAGGATTTCCTTTGAGAAGGAAGGCAGGACCAGGAGGCACTGCAGGGTTGCGTTAAGGAAGCAAGTGTTGCCAATGTTAGGCAACCTGTGAAGAAGAAGAAGCAGCCATCAGTACACACATAGATATACAATATCCTAGACACATAGAGTGGCCTATGTCATAAACATTCATAACTCTATAAAGTGATGATAATGGCAGCCGTCTTAGTCAGGGATAAATTCTATGTAATTACGTGAGTACACAAAGAAGTGGATGTCCTTTAGACCAAGATTGCCATAATTCATGGGTTTATACATATCTAATAAAACTGACATGTTTGATAGTAAGCCCTATCCCCTTAGTATACCAGACATTGATCTCTAAACAATAAAGAACTTATATTCAAAGCATTTGTGGTGTGTTGTTGTTTACCCAAGAAGTTCCATGTTGACCAGTGCCCCCTGTTCTCCTCTGGCCCCTGGGTCTCCTCTGACCCACTGGTGGCTGAGCTGGCCCTGGGACGAGTCACGCTTCGGGCGGCTGAGACTGGCCTCTGGGGCCTTGGGCTAGAGTGTTCCTGAAGAGACAGAGGTCTGGAGGAAGGAGAGAAACAGGTCTAAAGTCTCCAAAGCAGAGATAGTATCCCTCTACACAGTCTCTCTCTTAAATACTATACTGTACTATAAACACAGTCTGAGTAGTTATGCATGTACTGCTGTACATATAAATGCAGTGTTGCAAGTAGACCAGGGCAATAGCTTAGTACTCTCTTTATCCACTAGATGTGGATAGAAGAGCCTAAAACAGCTTGAGGAAAATAACTCTCTGGGACTGTGTTTATCAAGCATCTCAGAGTAGGAGTCTGATCTAGGATCAGTTTAGCCTTTAGATCATAATAAATCAGATTATTATGGACAGAGAGGACCTGATACTAGATTAGCGCTCATACTCTTGATAAACACTTGCCCTGGTCTTGTAGCTCTAAACCCAACTCTCCAAAGAGACTCTAGGATGGCACTGTACTTTTTGTTTGAATTACCTGACTGTTGCATCCTCTTGGCTGGTGTCTCCATGACAGTCCAGAGGGTTGGTAGGAGAGTGAGAACTAGGGCGGGACACCACTGGAGAGGATTTCACTGGGGAAGGGTGTTTGGCAGGGGACTGGGGTACAGAGGGCTGTTTATCAGGAGAGCAAGGCTGAGAGGAACATTTAACAGGAGAGGAAGGTGGATGGAGGGAGGAGAGTTGGTCAGAGGGTGAGGGGTCAGAGGTGGCGGAGGCATTCCGTTCAGAACGGTCAGTTGGAATCGGAGAGGGGGATGAAGTGCCACTCTCCTTTTTCTTTCTTGTCTTCTGCTCCACATCAATTGAATTTGCTTTCTGATGTTTTTTCTGTTGATCAGAAAATGTGATAGTGCTAAATGCTTTTTTCCCCGATCCCCAGCCAATGGAAGAGGGGGGTCGTAAGAATAGGAAGAGGTAGGCCTAAATGAGAGGAACTTAGCTATCTATCCTAAACCTCAAAGTACACAGTATAGACAGGTTACATTGAGTGACATTTGCAAAAGCCGATCTTCATGTACATTTCATGTACACTTTTTATGTATTTGTCAATCAGCATGCACTTTTACTTGTACTCTTCCCAGTAGGTCTAAGAGATAAAGACTACTCCATAATTTAAGTAGTTGTTAATCGATTAAAAGACCTGATTTCATACCTTTTTTGCACCAGCAGAAACAAGCCATGTCAATAACCAATGAAGACTGATACATATCCACATTAACCCATTGTTCAAATTGGCTTTAAGACCATTGTGATGTCATCGGTCATGACACCACCCTCTGGCAACCCAATCTATAATTATTTTAAATATAGTGCTCAATGAACAAATATGTTTTATTGAAGAGCAAAGTTATGCAGTACACATAAAATATTGTAGATATGCTCCATTGTTTTCTTGTTTCTTTTTTTACATAAATTTTGTGTATATTGTTATGTTGTATATTATCTTCATCTGTCTTGTTTTTTAATAGTTGTTATGTTGTTTGTGGATTGGTCATCGGTTTATTGAAATGCTAAATGCTTTTTCTCTTATTCACCAGCAGATAATTATTTTTTTAAATATATTTTTTTTTTAACCTTTATTTAACTAGGCAAGTCAGTTAAAAACAAATTCTTATTTTCAATGACGGCCTAGGAACAGTGGGTTAACTGCCTTGTTCAGGGGCAGAACGACATATTTTTAAGGACAAAGGGTTGGTCAAAAGAATGTGAACAGGTGATAGAGATTTATCCTAAACCTCAAACAACAATGCAGATTGGTTAGGGACAGTTTTCCGTATTCAATCTTGCCCTGAGGGCAACTCTGCCTCAAGGGCATAGTGAATGTGATTGGTTCAAATAAAGGTGCATCAGACTGCAGCACAACTTGCGGGCTGCCGCAGAATTCTATGGTTATTTAAGTGTCAGCCATTGCTGCCATTAATGCTAGTTAGTGCTAGTTTGACCACCAGAGGGCATATTTGAAGCATTTGACAGTTTTTAATATTGAACTAATCGTTGGATAACAGATCGGCTCTCGGAACTTAATTACACGCGCTACTGTGTGTGTGTCTCTCTCTCTCTCTCTCTCTCTCTCTCTCTCTCTCTCTCTCTCTCTCTCTCTCTCTCTCTCTCTCTCTCTCTCTCTCTCTCTCTCTCTCTCTCACACACACAAACTTGCTGTCTTGACCTCTGAATGCTCGGCTATGAAAAGCCAAATGACATTCACTCCTAAGGTGCTGACCGGTTGCACCCTCTATAACCACTCTTTATATTATTTACAGTAGTGATGGACAGCCTGGAGGCATTTTGTTTTTCACAAGCTAGGAGGCTGTGAATTCTGCAAACAAGCCAACCTAACTAAGAAATACATTTTGTTGGTTGCCATAGTGAATAATCCTAAAACAATTGGTTAGACACATTAAAGGAACCATCAAAGAGTTTACCGGAATCTCTAAATGAAAATACTTGCAGATCAATACAGATCTGAGGCTTTTATACAATTATAATGCAGGGTTAATAATAAATTCATATATTTATTGTAACAATTGGATGACTTTGGGAGTTTCAGTAAGCAACAATTTGTTGCCTTCAATAGCCTACTTTTTCTTAAAATAACTCCAGCACAGAGAAGAGAAAGGAGCCTTAAATAATTCAACAATAAAGCGATTTAATTCACAAATGCATTTGACTGTATTTAATATTGGGCATCAACCAAAAATGTTACCATTTGTGTTATTTTTTTACATTTCAGAATGTATACAGTTGAAGTCGGAAGTTTACATACACTTAGGTTGGAGTCATTAAAACTCGTTTTTTAAACCACTTCACAAATTTCTTGTTAACAAACTATAGTTTTGGCAAGTCGGTTAGGACATCTACTTTGTGCATGACACAATGAAAACAGATCATTTTGCTGTTATATTGTTTTTTTATAGCTTTGTTACTATTTTCACAACTATGTGGTAAAACTTCTCAACTCTTAGTACACAACTCAAAACAGATCATCAAAAACACTGTTTTTTTCAAATTTTTAAGCACATTTTCAATTGACTAAGTACAACACATAATCACACAGTAACTTTTTCACCAAACCTCATCAGTGTTTCATCTAGAAATACCTTTCATCAAAAGTAATTGCCTTTCACAAGGCAATGCTCACAAGACTTTCCATTTGATTCTATTCTCCTTTGTTTAAAGACATTTGACCATCACTTAATCCAACTGCACTTATTTCTTAATCACTTAACCTGTTTTAAACCAGATTTTAAACTGGTTTGTCTACTATATATGGATTTTGAGGACTGTTTGTGAAGTTTAAACATCTAAATTACATGTATGATACATGATAACCATAATGACTATTCATTATTGCTAACTGATTTCACATAGTGGTAAACATAATTGGTCACCATACAAAAGGGTGTGTTTAAACATGGAGCAGGATAGACATCAAGGGAGAGGAAGAAATCAAGGGGCCCATCAGAGAGGTAGGCATGGGCCCTGTCAAAGAGGTCAGAGAGGTGGACATGGGCCCTGTCACAGAGGTCAGAGAGGTAGGCATGGGCCATGTCAAAGATGGCATTGAGGTGGACATGGGCCCTGTCAAAGAGGGCAGAGAGGTGGACATGGGCCCTGTCAAAGAGGTCAGAGAGGTAGGCATGGGCCCTGTCAAAGAGGGCAGAGAGGTGGACATGGGCCCTGTCAAAGAGGTCAGAGAGGTAGGCATGGGCCCTGTCAAAGAGGGCAGAGAGGTGGACATGGGCCCTGTCAAAGAGGTCAAAGAGGTGGGCGTGGACCCTGTCAAAGAGGTCAAAGAGGTGGGTGTGGACCCTGTCAAAGAGGTCAGAGAGGTAGGCATGGGCTCTGTCAAAGAGGTCAGAGAGGTAGGCATGGGCCCTGTCAAAGAGGTCAGAGAGGTAGGCATGGGCCCTGTCAAAGAGGTCAGAGAGGTAGGCATGGGCTCTGTCAAAGAGGTCAGAGAGGTAGGCATGGGCCCTGTCAAAGAGGTCAAAGAGGTGGGCGTGGACCTTGTCAAAGAGGTCAAAGAGGTGGGTGTGGACCCTGTCAAAGATGTCAGAGAGGTAGGCATGGGCCCTGTCAAATAGGTCAGAGAGGTGGGCATGGACCTTGTCAAAGGGGTCAGAGAGGTAGGTATGGGCCCTGTCAAAGAGGTCAGAGAGGTAGGCATGGGCCCTGTCAAAGAGGTCAAAGAGGTGGGCGTGGACCCTGTCAAAGAGGTAGGCATGGGCCCTGTCATTGAAGTGGACATCAGGGAGAGGGAGGCAGACGGCAGGGAACTGTTGTGTCTAATGAAGTCCAGGCCATTGTCGTTGTCGTTGACCAGGTGGTAAAGAGATGGCGGAGGCTGCCAGATTAGTTCACCCCAATCTGAAAAGATCAACTGTTAATTCGATCATGAGAGCATTTCGCCAAGAAAACTGGTAAGTCTGCAGGATATGCACTATGCTAAATGACATATTGTATCACATGTAAATTCACAAAACATGTTGCAGTATTCTTACAGCATGATCTCTTGACAGTATGCTCTGTTCTCCCCTCAGAATTGACAGAAGACCCCAGTGGTGTCCGTGTGCTGCCCGACCAGCAGGAGTGGGCAATGGTGGAAATGGTGAGGGCCAGGAATGACATACGGCTGCCCGAAATAGAGCAGGCCATTGAGGAGAACGATGACACCTTCGCCAGTGTGGCATCCAATAGCCTACCAACAATCGCCCGCCTTTTAAAGAGGCCCCAGGTATCTATGAAACACATTTACCTGGTGCCTTTTGAGAGAAACAATGATCCTGTGAAACAACTGCGGGCCGAGTATGTTCAAGTAGAGCACTGTATACTGTATTACTGTTACTATGTGAAGCATGTGCTACTTCACAATATCATATTGGAACTATACTGTAAAAATATGTGGTGTGGTAGGACATAGGCCATGACTTGGATCCTACAGCGCTGCTCATCTCATCGTGTCTGAATGAAACTGAGCAGGCCTGTCGAGGTGAAGGGTCACCTATGTTGTTGTGTGAGACAATGTCAGGTTCTGACATGCAGAGGTGGTTCAGGCATGGTTTTGGGCCCAAACCTGATTAGTGACCCTATACCTGCCCCCATACTCTCCTTTCCTCAACATTATTGAGGATTTTTTTTCAGCAAGCTTGATGCAAGTAATGCCTGCTAACAGTTGTATTTTATTTTCATTCATTTAATTTCTTTCATTTAAAAAAATAAATGTGCATGAATGTTTGTAAAGGATGTCTTCATTGATCACACCTTTGATTACACATTGGATAGATATTATGGAAATTATACATTATCTGTCAATTTCATTGGGTAATGTAAGTCTATTGCCTAATATATCTTGGATCCCATAAAATGTATGTACAATAGTTCTGTCCTTGAGCTGTTCTTTTCTGTATTCTCATTCTGTATTATGTTTTTTTTTTCATTCTGCTATCTCTGTTGAAGATCTTGGATTCCATCATTCTGCTATCTCTGTTGAAGATCTTGGATCCCATCATTCTGATAGCTCTGTTGAGGATCTTGGATCCCATACTTCTGCTAGCTCTGTTGAGAATCTCAAGGTGGTTTTGGTCGCCAGTAATGTTTGCTCTGAAATTAAGCCTAGGCAGGATGAAGTGCTTGCAGCCTTGGCCCTGATCCTGCCAGAGATTTTGAACTAGTAGGAGCGAGATTATGGGAAAAAGTAGATCCCTGCATTTTGTATGAGCATATTAATAAATGCACTACTTATCAGCATCATGTGTGTCAGTATATTAAACTCAACATGAGGTCCGTACAGTAGACACAACATGAGGTCAGTACAGTAAACATCATGAGGTCAGTACATTAGACACAACATGTATCAAGGCACAAGGCGAGACCCAAAAGCAGACACAGGAGGCAGATGGTTGGAGTCTGTCAATGTTTAGTAATCCAAAGGGGTAGGCAATGGTCGTGGACAGGCAAAAAGGTCAAAACCAGATCAGAGTCTAGGAGGTACAGAGTGGCAAACAGGCTCGTGGTCAAGGCAGGCAGAATGGTCAGGAAGACAGGAACAACTTCCAGAAACAGGCAAGGGTCAAAACCAGAAGGCCTATAAAAAAGAGAATGCAAAAGCAGGATAACGAGAAAACACTGGTTGACTTGGCAGTGGCAGTTCTAGACCATTTCAACTGGGGGGGCCAAGCTGGGGCCAGTTGTACTGTTAGAGGGGCCAGTTACATTAGACGTCATTGTTGTCATATCGTTTTCTTCACTGCATTGCAGGCATTAGCAGGCAAAAGACCATGCCCCTCTAGTAAATGTGTGGGTTTAATTAGTGTTCCGCGTTGCCACTGTCTAAAAACGGATGTAAAAAAAGAACGATAGCAAAAATTTGTTATGCAAAAATTATTTCATACTCCACATTTAGGGGGGCCAGAAGAGGGTCCAAAATTGTTGTCACAGGGGTACTAACCCCCCCAAGCCCCCCAGCACCGCCAGTGTGATTTGGAAACATACAAGACGAACTGGCACAGAGAAACAGGAAACACAGGGCAAAATACACCGGGGGAAAAAGCGACACCTGGAGGGGGTGGAGACAATAACAGGTGAAACAGATCATGGCGTGACAACATGAGGTCAGCACATTAGACACAACATGAGGTCAGTAAAGTAGACACAACATGAGGTCAGTACAGTAGACACTACATGAGGTCAGTACAGTAGACACAACATGAGGTCAGTACATTAGACACAACATGAGGTCAGTACATTAGACACAACATGAGGTCAATACATTAGACAAAACATGAGGTCAGTACATTAGACACAACATGAGGTCAGTACATTAGACACAACATGAAGTCAGTACAGTAGACACAACATGAGGTCAGTACATTAGACACAACATGAGGTCAGTACATTAGACACAACATGAGGTCAGTACATTAGACACAACATGAGGTCAGTACATTAGACACAACATGAGGTCAGTATAGTAGACACAACATGAGGTCAGTACAGTAGACACAACATGAGGTCAGTACATTAGACACAACATGAGGTCAGTACATTAGACACAACATGAGGTCAGTACAGTAGACACAACATTACTCTTTCATCATCTTCCTCTTTTTACGTGTCCCTTTATCTCTGGGGATGACATCATAAACAGTCAGGTTCAGACTCAGAGCAGAGACAGAAACAGACACAGGGTCAACAATAGGACCAGATCCTGAGTATAGACAGAAAACCAAGTACATTGTTGAAGATGTCGCAGGTCATCTATGCTGAGCCAGATATGAAAAAGAAGGTGAAGTTTGACAGAGGTGAGATGGAGGAGAGGATTGTGGATATCTACATCAGTGCAGACACCCTGAGAGACGGTGAGACCAGCACCAAGAGAGAAGAGACAGCAGACACTGCTCCTAATAATGGACCAGGAGACCAGCTCTCAGGTAACACACAAACACAGACAGACACACAGACAGACCGACCATACAATTATATTTTATGTGTCTACAGAGCCTGATAGCTCAGGGAAGAGACCCTTCCTAGTTGCTGCAGTGTGTCTGGGGCTGTTGTGTGTTCTACTGGCTGGGATCATAGGCCTGTCTGTATACGGTGAGTGTGTGTCTAAGTTCATTGCTTATCACCTAGTTGTAAGAAGTGCTGGTTACTAGGCTTATTTACCTGGTGTTTTAACTAGTAACTACGTGTTTATACTTTGAAGCTAACAGAGCCATCAAAGATTCTGAGGATAAAAGGAACACCTTGTTCCAGAGTTTCTCCCTTTATAAAATCAACGCAAATGCAGAGAGAGACCAGTTACAGACCAGCTACAACAACCTGACTAAAGAGAGAGACCAGCTACAGACCAGATACAATAACCTGACTAAAGAGAAAGGCCTTCTTCAGTCAAAGCTTTTGATGATAGGTGGGATATAAACTGTAAAATCAACAGTAATTATATATCAATGGGTTTATGAACATAGAGATACTGGCTAAGTTTCTCAATGTGTTCACCTTTGCTCTTCAACAGAGCAGCATTGTCAGGAGGGATGGAGATACTTTGACTCCAGGTTGTACTTCCTCTCTACTGAGAAGAAAACCTGGGAGAAGAGCAGACAGGACTGTCTGAAGAAAGGAGCAGACCTGGTGATCATAAACAGCAGAGAGGAACAGGTGAGAGAGAGCGAGAGAGAGAGAGAGAGAGAGAGAGAGAGAGAGAGAGAGAGAGAGAGAGAGAGAGAGAGAGAAGAGTATTATTTTCATCCATACACTAATACGTGGGCAGTATTTTATGAATGTATTAAGAATTTCATCCTCTTTATCTTTCTCAACAACAGACGTTTCTCTTCAACCTCCACCTGAGAGCCTGGATTGGTCTGACTGACTCTGTTACTGAGGGGACCTGGAAGTGGGTGGATGGCACAACACTGAGTACAGGGTGAGAGATTTGACCATTTTACCTTGTGATATGGAGGTACAATACATGTTAATCAAAATGTATGTTTCGACTCATGAATGTCATTTAATTAGAACTATAGATTTATTATAGAAACCAGGTAATATTTACATGCAAAAATGTAATCGAAAGAGTAAAACATATATCATTGTTAATGTCCCATTCTTGATAATGGTATAATCATCTTACAGAGTGTGTCTTTAAAACTGATAAAACATAGGACTTTGTCTATAATTGAGGAGGATGTTTGAACCACAGTGTCTGACTGTCTGGATCTCTGTGTTGTTTAGGTACTGGGAGAAAGGACAGCCTGATGATAGTGGGCAGGAGGACTGTGCTGAGATATACTATGGACAAGCTGACCCTGTAAAGACATGGAATGATTACAAATGTAACACAAATCGTAACTGGATCTGTGAGAAAGTGGTGTAACAATAACCTACTGTCACAATCTCTCTCTCTCGTTCTCTCTCTTTAGTAGTTATTATGTTGATGGTTGTATATAGGGCTGAATGGTTAAGTGATGGTCTAACCTATTGGTTAAAGTGAGAGATGAACACATCAAAGAGGTGAAATAGTTGTATTACAGACTTGCCTACTGGCTCTTTTTTAATGCACCCTTACTCGATTCCTCCTCACATCTTCTCCTCCCCTCCTTCTCAAAACACATTGGATAATACAATCCTAGGGGAGGGAGCTTGGACCTTCTCTTCTAATAGGGTTGAAAGGAGGAGAGGAGACAGGAGGAGAGGAATCTAGGAAGGACTAATTGAGATAGAGCCTTAGTGTCAGAGAGAAACATAGAAGTGGGAGAAGAAAATTAAGAGAATGAGGAAGAGAGAAAAAATAAGACAAATCGTTGTTCTGTTTAGATTTAGAGAGTATGTAGTCATGTAGTAAAATGCTTCTTCCTTATTTTTATTAGAAACGTCATGTGATTTGCAGTAGGTTCATGCTTAGTAAAAAAAAAGTGATACAAATGATTAACCTATGCTTATCACTTTAATAATAAGAAAAACAAAGTCACAGATTAATAAATGAAGTAACAATGTCCTTTAACAAAATCTACCAGCATCCTGATTGAATGTGATTGGATACTTAGTACAATGTGGCCTGGACACACACAGAGGGCAGAACCGTACTGAGAGGAAACACACACACCCATGAAAAAAACGTTGCTAATGAAAGGTGAGAATGACTCACAACCTTCACTGTACAAGGGACAACGTGTAGGTGACCAATGGCAACACCAAGCACAATGCACCAGCTACATACCCGCACACTCATGCATGGTGTCTATCTACTGTTGTGTCACTTCCTGAATGTTGCTGTCTGCTCAAACCACTGGTTAAGGTGTGAAGTCCTCCCTACTCCTATAACACCGTACGTCCTCAGACACAACAGACTGTTAACCTCTACAGGCACCGGGGGCAGTATTCGGAAGTTTGGAGAGTCTGGCGTGCCCAAAGTAAAATGCCTGTCATTCAGGCCCAGAAACTAGGACAATTAGTACTATTGGATAGGAAACACTCTGAAGTTTCTAAAACTGTTAAAATAATGTCTGTGAGTATAACAGAACTGATATGGCAGGCGAAAACCCAGAAATCTCGATTTTTTTTTGTGACATGCCCTCACTTTCAATGGCTGTCTATGGGATTCTCAGTAAAATAGGACCCAGATTGCAGTACCTATGGCTTCCACTAGATGTCAACTGTCTTTAGACAAGGTTTCATGCGTTGATCATGGAAGACAACCAAACAGAAGAAGAATTTGTAAGAGGATGGAGGAAGTCAATTCAGTTTTTTGTGCGCGCGAGACCGTGAGCGCGCTCCTCTGTATTTTCCTTTTCTATTGTTTAGGATATTATCCATGTGAAATATAATCGTTAATATACATAAAAGTATACCTAAGGATACATTATAAATGATGTTTGATTTGTTTGGGCAAAGTTGATAGGTATAATTTGAACGCTTTCTCTTCACTGTACAATGGGCGAGTAGACTGTGGATTTTCTGAACACAACGCGCCAACCAAACGGAGATTTATGGATATAAAAATATTTCTAACAAAAGAAACATGGATTGTCTTGCTTGGACAGCAGACCTCAGCAGAAGATCATCAAAGGTTAGCGATTTATTTTAGCTCTTATATGTGTTTTGTGAGACCCGCGCTGGATATGAAATGATGCTAATGCATAGAATATGTGAGGTGCTATCCTCAAACAAATGTTGTGCTTTCGCCGTAAAGCCTGAAATCTGACAACGCTGTGATATTACCAAGACTCTAAGCTTTTGAAGACTATGCAACACTTGTATATTGATGAATGTTTTATAATTCAACTTTTGGATTTTGAATTTGGCGCCTTACGTTTCCCCGGTAGTGTCGGGAATACGGGGCGCTAGCGCCCCAATGATCCTTAGGAGGTTTTAAGCTAAAGCAGCTATTTAACAGGATGACAAAATATACTGTCCATTGTACTGTGTGCAGCTCCATAAAGAAACAAAGTATATTTTATAGGAGCAATTCGATTTATGCTAATGTTGACAGGAAGAGACGGGGACAGGTTATAGTGAACAAGAGCATATTTGGGGCTCTTGAGTGGCGCAGTGGTCTAAGACCTGGTACCTGGTTCAAATCCAGGCTGCATCACATCCAGCCATGATTGGGAGTCCCATAGGGCGGCACAAAATTGGCCCAGCATTTACCTTATGATGTATACTAACTGCAGAAACATTCATTTTCATGTTCATAAAGTCCTATGTAACTCCCCTCCCCAGTCTGTATTTCCAACCTGGTCTCAGAACATTTCGTACTATCCTGTATGTAAAGCCGAGACACTCCATTTAGTATGATATGTTACGTTTCACATGGTATGTATCAATTTGGGGATGTCCATTATCCATTTAGTATGATATGTTATGACTTACAATGTGTATGATACGTTACAAATTACAATGTGTATGATATGTTATGAATTGCAATGTGTATGATATGTTACGAATATGCAAAACGTACAATATATTATGAATTTCTAAACATATGATACGTCATGAATTCTACTAACATTAGCTAGCTGGCTAACGTTAGCAAGGTGAGGGGTTAACTGTAATTGGCCACTATATTTCCTGTTGCTGTGAGCAGCTGTATCTTTAACAATCACAAGTCCCCCTCAACAGGAACACCACTTTAAAAGTACAGCTATTCTTCCTCCATTTACAGATGATACAACAGAGATGCTTCATACTCTGGGATCATATGGGGTGAATCATATCTCCACTTATGTGACATTTGCACTTAGTCAGTCATTGATTTCAATGGAAGACTAAGTGAAAAATGTGACTTAAAAGGGAAACATCTGGATTTTGGAAATTATGCTCTTTATCTACTTCCCCAGAGTCAGAATAACTTGTGGATCCATTTTTTATGTATCTGTGTCCAGTATGAAGGAAGAGGTAGTTTCGCGAGCCAATGCTGACTACAGTTCCGCAATGACTGGAGGTCTATGGCATGATAGCAGACACTGAAAGGAATTGTATAATATCTGTACATTATAGGAACACCTGTGATTACAAAAGTACAATGATTCATGTTTTGCTTTAGCTTGAGCTTAAGAGTCCGTTTTAGACCGTGCAAGTGCATGAAAAGGTCAACTGTACAAAGTACAAATATGTCTGTGTGATGGAACTATACTTTGGGTAACAGATGGATAAAGGGAATTAAGAGTTCCTGTTGTTGCCATGTTCCAGTCTTACTTCTGCTAGCACATGATAGCAATAAGGGGAAGAGTGATTGGGAAACTAACTGCCAGTAACACAATAAGCTGAACTCCACCTAGCAGAGACATCTTTGTATTATCAACTATGAATTATGAGCTTATATGGGATTAAAGTTAAGGGACATCACCCTGGGCAGGGTGATCCTCAGTAGGGGATATAAAGGGATAACACCATCTTTTGTGCTGAGTATGTTACTTGAAAATTACTGTAAGTATATGCTCCGGGTTGAAATCCGGCTTGCAATTCTTATTAAACAAATGAACCTCTGATCAAATAAGTTTCCTGTGGTGACTTATGTGCACATAGGGAAGAATTCCTTTAAAATATCCATAGACTTCCAGTCAATGTGCTAATGCTAGTTTCAATCACTATATTAGGGTTCCCCAACTGACAATGGTTTTATTTATTTTTAATGGTTTTATTGTTGGACATAACAGACTGTAAAAACACCAGGAAATCAGTTCCTATTCATTTCAATTCAGGAAATCTGTTCCCAAGTATTCCCAAGCATAATAGAGATACATACAAATGTAAGCAAGTTTTGAAATTATTATGTTTTAGTCAAATATTACATCTGTTTCGGCTTCTTGCGGTCAATTTGTATTCTACAAATTATTTGCAATTATGTTTCCCGGCACCCAGACCACCGCTCAAGAAAAAAATTGTCCCGCAGCTGAATCTGAATCTAGTAGAAGGTGTCATTTTAGTATTTGTGATTTCTGTGGAGCAGTGTATATTATTGGTTAGGGATGTCTTTTTTTGGTTATTATTCCTCTCCACCAGTGGTGGTCGCTGCTGTTTAAGATGAGGGAGGACGATTTAATTTTTCATGAGCATGGCCTTTTTCTATTGCAGCATATTGGATGACTGTCAGTCCTATTCCATTCACCCAGTTCAATGTAACAGCGATAGATTAAGGCTACTACATGATAATCAAAATGTCCCTTTACCCATCATGATGTTGCTGCATCTAGCTTATCTAGGGTGTAATTATTAGTCCAACAGTTGCAAACAAGAGTTTCTATTGGACAAATTCAGGGATGTTTAACCCCATTTCTTCCATTTGCTTCCGTTTAGAAAAACGTTTTTCAACAAACCCTGATCACGTGTAAACACAGTTCACCAACACAGTGCCCACAAACTGTTAGAGCCTACATAAAGCTGTCCCAACAGCAGTCCCAACACCTTACCACTGCTACACCTGGCTATCAGCAGAGCCTTGTCTGGCAGTGAAACAGTTCATTTCGCTGGCTGCCCCACCACCACAGAAAGCTCTGAGCTAGGCTGAAACACCTGCGTTTTGAAGCTGCCTTACTCAAGAAAACATGTTTGTATGCAGCTTTATTAACTCATAGATTTTTTTTCACATTGTTTGCAAACTGATATGCAACACGAATGAATGCCAAAACAAAATGCAAAAAATAGGCCAAATATGATCCTAGGATCGGCCAAAGAGTAACAAGTAGGCTGGCTAACCAGAGAGAGAAGAGGAAACTGTGGCCGTCAGAGTGAGATGGGATGGAGGGAGTGAGAGCAGTAGCAGGGTTAGTAGCGTCCTCAGAACTCAATCTATCAACCACAATGAGGAGAGAGCTGTCTCGTTCCAGGCCGACTATATTGCAGTTGAGTTGCAAGCTTCAAAAATGGGCATCAGATTGCTATACCATATGATGTGGTTAACTGATGTGTTAAACACCAATCCAGGCATTGTGAGATCTGGCAGGCGACTTCAATGTAGTCAATCTGGAACGTGGCCAATGTCTTGAGTGGGGTTGAAGGAGAGAAAGGGCGGGACTTGGTAATGAAGGACGGTTTCAGCAGCAGGGAAAACACTACGTAATCTATTTTAGAATAAAGCTGTAATGTAACAAAATGTGGAACAAGTGAAGGGGTCTGAATACTTTCCGAATGCACTATACAGTACATGGTGTTTGGTGGCCAGTCAAACTCTGGGGAGAAGATTCCCCTAGGTATAGATCTTTGATCAGCAATCCCTCCCCCAACCCTCACCTTAACCATTTGTGGTGGAAATGCAAAACTTACTCAAGATCAGCATCTAGTGTCCACTTCAGTTGAATTACATGTTTAAAACTGATGAGCACTGTGGGAAACAAACGTGTTTAGTTTAGAACTAAGGCTGGCTAAAAGTCATGTGGTGGCCAGTGTTTCTCATCCAGTGTGGATGACTGATAGAGCTCCACTATCTTCAATCACACAGATGTAGGACAGTGCGGGGAGACACAGCTACAGACGGATATTAGAGTTGAGGTTAGAAGTAGAAGTTACTGTATTTGACCACAAGTGTGTTAAGATGTCAGAGGGAGTCTATGAAATCTCAGATGGATTTGAAGACAATGAGCCTGATGCAATGAAGAATACAGACATTGATGGCCAATCATATGCCAACGTAAGAGACTTCAAGTCCAGTCCAAGAGATGGAGTTGTTGCTTCAGGTAAGATTGCATGAACACACACACATACACACATTATTAATCAGGTGAGATTACCCTGTAGTACTATTGCTTTATGTGTCCAAATCCTGGATGATACAGTAAAACACATTACCATAGATCTTACTTTAATCATTTGTGATTCAGTACATGTTCAGTGGTGGAAGAGACCCTCTGGAGTTGCTGCAGTGTGTCTGGGGCTGCTGTGTGTTCTCCTACTGGCTGGGGTCATAGGCCTGTCTGTCTACTATAAGTTTAGTATGTTGTCACTGAGTAGCCTATTTAATCATACTTAATCATCAATGATGTGGTAGTTACAAGATTGAATAACTTTTCACTTTTACAGATGGAGTCATTGGTCATCACGTCTCAACAGAGAGAGACCAGCTTCAGACCAGTAACACCACATTGACTAAAGAGAGAAACCAGCTAAAAACTGAGAATGGTTTTCTTAGCGGGAGGCTTTCCAATCTCAGTGGGTAAACCTACAATAATAAGAGAGAGGGAGAGAGAGAGAAGCTATGGGTGTACAGGGAGTAATATTATCAATCATGTAGGTACGTATTTATCTTTCTCAACAACAGAAACGTGTCTTCAACCTCAACAAGGGAGTTTGGATTGGTCTGACTGACTCTGTTTCTGAGAGACCTGGATATGGGTGGACGGCGCCCCACTGAGCATCACAATGTAAAATACTACTGCTCTAGTAACACTGACCACAGTGTAAGGAGTAGGACTGATTCTCTGTGTTGTTCAGACTCTAGGTTCTCCATACTCAACTGGTGGACCAACACTGACCACAGAGTAAGAGATGATAACTACTGTTACAGTAAGGCTCCAATGTTCAGTTTGATTAAACATTATCTATATAGGTTATTGTCATTGATGGCAGCAGTCAACAAAGATGAAACATGTCTGTATATTATTTAGGATGGTGATGTTTTAACTGTGATGTCTGACTGTTTTAATCCTGTAGGTACTGGTATTAACCATGATATCTAACTGTTTTAACCCTGTAGGTACTGGTATTAACCATGATATCTGACTGTTTTAACCCTGTAGGTACTGGTATTAACCATGATATCTGACTGTTTTAACCCTGTAGGTGCTGGTATTAACCATGATATCTAACTGTTTAACCTTGTAGGTACTGGTATTAACCATGATATCTGACTGTTTTAATCCTGTAGGTACTGGTATTAACCATATCTGACTGTTTTAACCCTGTAGGTACTGGTATTAACCATGATATCTGACTGTTTTAATCCTGTAGGTACTGGTATTAACCATGATATCTAACTGTTTAACCCTGTAGGTACTGTTATTAACCATGATATCTGACTGTTTTAATCCTGTAGGTACTGGTATTAACCATGATATCTAACTGTTTAACCCTGTAGGTACTGTTATTAACCATGATATTTGACTGTTTTAACCCTGTAGGTACTGGTATTAACCATGATATCGAACTGTTTAACCTTGTAGGTACTGGTATTAACCATGATATCTGACTGTTTTAATCCTGCAGGTACTGGTATTAACCATGATATCTGACTGTTTTAAGCCTGTAGGTACTGGTATTAACCATGATATCTGACTGTTGTTAACACTGTAGGTACTGTTATTAACCATGATATCTGACTGTTTTAACCCTGCAGGTATCGGCCTACACCACATCAGCCTGATAATGGTGGTGGCACACCAGAATATGGTGAGGAGGACTGTGTTGAGATTCTTAAAGATCAGAGTCCTCTGGAGGCATGGAATGACTTGTCATGTGACAGGAAACTCAACTGGATTTGTGAGGAGGTGATTTAACATCATCATGACAACATACTGTAACACATACAGTAGAATACAGTGTACACAACTTCCTCTCTCTCTCTCTCTCTCTCTCTCTCTCTCTCTCTCTCTCTCTCTGTCTCTCTCTCTCTCTCTGTCTCTGTTTCAAACCCACACACACACCCTCACACACACATGCACGCATGCACAAGCACGCACACATACGTACACGTACACACACGCATGCAAACAAACCCTTTGTTGTATTTGTTCGTAGTATGATATTAACAAAAGTCTACTAATTTCCTGTTTGTAGCTTCCTGTGGACCAGTAGTTATGTTTCACACGTCATCAGCTACAACTTGAAGTTAGTACATTTGACTTTGTGCGAACACATAATTTCTAATTTAAACATATCCTACAGATATTTACATGCTCCAATTTAGGCCTGGTGATAACATTCTCAACAGTACCAAACCACCATTACATACACTGTATAGGAGTTGACTGTATCACCAATCAATGAGTACAGCAGAGATATCAAAGGGTGTCAAAGCATATTACTTAATAATCTTTGACAGTCAATATCTGTTGTCAAGTTACATATAAGTACAATATCAAATGCTCATATTTGACTGTTGTTCCCCTATATGGTCCAAAAGAGGGAAGTTAAGTGGATATTCTCAGTCGTTCAACCAGCTGTCACTCAAAAACTCCTTGACCAATCAGGTTCATTAAGAGAGAGGGCGGCAGATAGCCTAGATATTAAGATCGTTGGGCCAGTAACCGAAAGTTTGTTGCTTCTTAAAATCGCGAGCCGACTACGTGAAAAATCTGTCAATGTCCTCTTGAGCAAGGCACCCAGCCAGCTAAAGTTAGCAAGATAAAAAACAATGAACAGTGCCAACAATGCCACAGTGCTGGGAGCTAAACAACAAGGTTCAATGTTAGCTAGCTAACATTAGGCTCTAACTAGAAAAGCAAACGGCTCTGGGATACGAATAATAATGTCAGCTAGGGAGCCAGCCAGCTAACGTTAGCCAGCTAGCAGTACACTTTAGCTTGAAATGAAACCACTTTCTGTCAAAATAAAAAATGTGTATTATCTGAAAATGTAGCTAGCTAACTCTAGACTACGTTACCTGTATACATCATCATGCATGATGGACACGTCTACCTGTCAGGAATGTCATGCCACGGTTGCCCCTAGTTTGAAGATGCAATCCGGAGACTGGTGTTTGCTCCATCTCTTTAGCTATCATAATCTAATTCCATTGATTTCAAAACTTGATCCTCCAGAAAGTGGAGAGCAACACGTATGCAGCTCCACTACACAATACATTTTTTTTTCAAGCAGTGTTCGACTGGATTACCTACAGAGGCTGAAGAGCTCAAATAGACAGAAGCCTTCTATATGGCTGTCACGTCCTGGCCATAGATAGCCCTTTTGGCTGCTCTATGGTGGTTCTCTATGGTGGTTCTCTGTGCGCCTTCAGAGGCGCACAGAGCCCGGCACGGCC
This sequence comes from Brachymystax lenok tsinlingensis, assembly GCA_030435695.1. NCBI lineage: Eukaryota > Metazoa > Chordata > Actinopteri > Salmoniformes > Salmonidae > Brachymystax > Brachymystax lenok. Next base: position 17,589,472 of record CM059810.1, on the reverse strand, counting down.
TTCAGAGCCCGGCACGGCCTGTGCCCGCTCCACGCACCAGGCCCCCTGTGCGCATCGAGAGCCCGGCACGTCCTGTCCCTACTCCACGCACCAGGTCCCCTGTGCGCATCGAGAGCCCGGCACGTCCTGTCCCTGCTCCACGCACCAGGCCCCCTGTGCGCCTCCAGAGCCCAGCGAGGCCTGTCCCTGCTCCATGCACCATGTCCCCTGTGCGCCTTCAGAGCCCGGCACGTCCTGTCCCTGCTCCACGCACCAGGTCCCCTGTGCGCATCGAGAGCCTGGCACGTCCTGTCCCTGCTCCACGCACCAGGTCCCCAGCGCATCGAGAGCCCGGCACGCCCTGTCCCTTCTCCGCGCACCAGGTCCCTGTGCGCCTCCAGAGCCGGCGAGGGTCCCCAGTCCGGGTCCCGCGGCAGGGTGCCCAGCCGGGTCCCGCGGCGAGGTGCCCAGCCGGGTCCCGCGACGAGGGTGCCCAGCCGGGGCCCGACGGCAGGTGCCCAGCCGGGGCCCGCGGCGAGGGTGCCCAGTCTGGGGCCCGCGACGAGGGTCCCCAGTCCGGGGCCCGGGGTCCGCACCTTTTGGGGGCGGGGGGGTACTGTCACGTCCTGGCCATAGATAGCCCTTTTGGCTGCTCTATGGTGGTTTTGGTCAGGACGTGAGCAGGGGTGGTTTTTTGTTCTATGTTTTTATTTCTAGGTTTGGTTTGTGGATGGTTCCCAATTAGAGGCAGCTGAGTGTCGTTACCTCTAATTGGGGACCATATATATGTTTGTTCTTTTCCCCACTTGCGGTGTGGGTCATTGTTTAGGTGTGAGTACCTGTATGTGCTACACCTTCGTTGCGGTCAGTTTGTTCTTTATTTTTGTATTGAGTGAGTTAACCAAATAAATATGTTTAACTGCACCCGGCACGCTGCGCCTTGGTCCGTTCTTCACGACGATCGTGACAATGGCAGACCAATTCGAACTCGTCTCTCGGCATGTCCAGTCCACTCATTATCTCAGCCAATTATGGCTAATGGGAAGGTTGCTGGCTTTTTCTGTGGCTTAACCAACAAGTCTCGTAATTGAACAATTTTATTCGTATTTACAGATGGCATACAAGTTTGTTATTAAGGCACATGAAAGTTCACATGTTAGAGAAGGAGTTTCTGCCAAAAAAACTCATTTTGATAAACAAATATTATTTTACATTCAAACGGCTCTCCTGTGAAGTCGTGACTTGCGACATACACCTAGTTTCCTGAATCGGGTCACATATGTTAACAGCTAGCCTTTGTTCTCCACTTCCCCTCTATGATCTATATCTTCCTGGTATGATAGTGTCCTGTCCATCATCACAAATAGCAAGTCCCATTCCCTGGGCAGGAGGACTGTGTTGAGATATACTCTGGACAAGATGACCATGTAGAGACATGGAATGATTTATTCATGCAGCAGAAAATGGTTTAACAATAAACACTATAACAATCTCTCACAAGCACAAAAGTATGCACACAAGTACGCAAACTTGTTCTATTTTTTTTTGTATTAGACACAACTACCCGTGTCATTTTGTTGATACTTCCCAAGAAGTACCTACAGCGGTGACACAGACAGAGACACACAGATGACTCAGAGACAGAGATATCACTAGAAGCAGAGACTTAATGTATAGTAGACCTACATAGAAAGAAAGAGCCAGGCATTGTTAAAGATGTCAAAGGTCATCTATGCTGAGCCAGATATGAACAAGAAGGTCAAGTTTGACAGAAGTGAGATGGAGGAGAGGATTGTGGATATCTACGTCAGTGCACACACCCTGGCGGACGGTGAGACCAGCACCAAGAGAGAAGAGACAGCAGACACTGCTCCTAATAATGGACCAGGAGACCAGCACTCAGGTAACACACACACACAGACAAAAAAAAGAAATGTCTCTTGTATGTGTCCACAGAGCCTGATAGCTCAGTGAAGAGACCCTTCCTAGTTGCTGCAGTGTGTCTTGGGCTGCTGTGTGTTCTACTGGCTGGGATAATTGGCCTGTCTGTCCACTGTGAGTTTGTGTCCATTTTCATTGCTTATCACCTAGTTGTAAGAAGTGCAGGTTACTAGGCCTATTTACCTGGTGTTTAGCTAGTAACTATGTGTTTAAACTTTGTAGATAACAGAGCCATCAAAGATTCTGAGGATAAAACGAACATCTTGCCACAGAGATTTTCCCTTAATAAGACTAACACAGCTGCAGAGAGAGACCAGCTACAGACAAGATACAACAACCTGACAAAAGAGAGAGACCAGCTACAGACCAGATACAACAACCTGACTGAGAGAGAGAGAGAGAGAGAGAGAGAGAGAGAGAGAGAGAGAGAGAGAGAGAGAGAGAGAGAGAGAGAAAAGGTGTAAGTGTGAGAAAGTGGTGTAACAATAACCCTCAGTAACAAACTATCTCTCTCTCTCTCTCTCTCTCTCTCTCTCCATAGTTATTATGTTAATGTTAAAGTGATGATTTCATCTAGTGGTTAAAGTGAGAGATGAACTCACAATAGAGGTGAAATAGTGATATTACAGACTCTGTCTTAAAACACAATGGAGAATGGAATGCTAGGGGAGAGACCTTGGACCTCCTCTAATAGGGTTGAAAACAGGAAAGGAGATACGCGGAGAGGAGATAGAAGGAGAGGAGATAGAAGGAGAGGAGATAGGAGGACAGATAATTGTTGTGTTTAGATTTAGAGGAGAGTATGTAGACATACTGTACTCTGGAAAATGATTCTTCATAATTTTTATTAGAAACATGATTTGCCATTGGCTTAAACTCAATACAAAAAAAGTGGGACCAAATATGAACCTATACTTATCACTTTAATAATGAGAATAACAAAGTCACAGATGAATAAATAAAAGGTTAGTGCATAGTGATTGAATGTGATTGGATACTTAAAACAGTGTGACCTGGACACACACAGAGGGCAGAACAGTACTGAGAGGAAACACACACACACACAGTGCTAATGAAGGGTGAGAATAACTCACAACCTTGACTGTACAAGGGACAAAGTGTAGGTGACCAATGGCAACACCATGCACCAGTAGACCTGTCTGCTACATACCCACACACTCATGCATAGTGTCTAATGGGGTCTCCACCCGCTCCCTCTCTGTTCTCTGTCTGTGGTCCACAGCAGGTGACAGGACTGTTTCACAAGGCTCTATCAACCAATAAGAAGGAGACTTGATGTGTCCTTAATGGCACCCTGTTTTCTATACAGTGCACTACATGGGGACAAGCTTGTAGACCAGACAGTAGTGTATAACGTCCTCTCCTTCCCTTGTTCATTCTGTTAATTGCCACATTTCTTCCTCTTTTTAATGTTTTTGGAAGGTTATTTATGATCCAACCCTTCACTCTGTGGTTTTCACCACAAAGAGGAAGTTAACAAGATATGAGTTTTACATTGGATGCTTCTCAATCCACCCCATCCACCGAAGTCGCCCGTCTGCATCTGCCGTGGAAGGTGGCAGAGCTACAGCTGTGTTTGTCAGACTATGAGACATCCTGAAAATGTCTTCTCACATAAACAGGCAGTAGTGTCCGAACGGTTTGGTCTACACCTCTTTGGAAAGGTGACTCTCACGAAAACATACATGTTGGTTGCTTTGCTCTAGAATGCCCACATGCCTCGTCTGAAGGTAGCCCGGTACAAGTTCAAAACAATTATGGAAGTATACAAAACATTAAGGACACCTTCCTAATACTGAGTTGCACCCCCCGGCCTTTTGCCCTCAGAATAGCCTCAATTTGGACTCTACAAGATGTCGGAAGCGTTCTACAGGAATGATGGCCCATGTTGACTCCAATAATTTCCACAGAAGTGTCAAGTTTGCAGGATGTCCTTTTTTGTGGTGGACCCTTCTTGATACACACGGGAAACTGTTTAGCGTGAAAAACCCAGCAGCTTTGCAGTTCTTGACACAAACCGGTGAACCTGGCACCTACTACCGTTCCCCATTCAAAGGTAATTAAATATGTTGTTTTACCTATTCAAACTCTGAATGGCACAAGTACACAATCCATGTCTCAACTGTCTCAAAGCTTAAAAAATATTATTTAATCTGTCTCCTCCCCTTGATCTACACTGATTGAAGTGGATTTACCAAGTGACATCAATAAGGGATCATAGCCTCCACTTGGAATCACCTGGTCAATCTATGTCATGGAAAGAGCAGGTGTTCATAATTGTTTGTACACTCAGTGTACCTTTGTGACCCGATTCAGGAAACTAGGCGTATGTCGCAAGTCACGACTTCACAGGAGAGCCATTTGTGTCACATCTGCTCCTACAACGCCCCCTACTGCTCCTCCTGTGTCCCCTTGAACTGCCACCACTCCCGAGGGACTCTCTCCCCCTCTCTCTCTCTCTCTCTCTCTCTCTCTCTCTCTCTCTCTCTCTCTCTCTCTCTGTGATTGTGTGGGCGGAGACAGGTGTGCTGGAGTAAGAGCAGATCCCCACCAGCTGCAACCTGTTCCATAATCAAGACCTCTACAAATACTCAGTCCTGCCATTTCCAAACGGCCAGTTTGTAATCTCTGCTCAGTCAGTCTACGTTTCTAGCCGTTTGTTACTATTCAGATCCTGTTGTGCCTGTTTCCCTGTCTGATGCTGTTTTCCTCGCCGCTACAGTTCTGCCTGCTCTGACTCTGGTGCCTGTCTCCTGTCCCATGTCTCATCATCCTGCTACTCTGTCCTGGATTCCTCACTCTACTACTCCCTTGGATTCCATCACGGACCTTGCTTACCCTGTTTCAACCCCTCTCGCTCCAGCCTCAGCCTCCGCACCTGGTTTCTAGCAATCCTCCCGAGCTTCCCCTGACCTGCATTCCATCTTCCCCCTGTGTTTCAATAAATACCTTGGTTACTTCATCCCGTCTCCTTGTCCGGGTCTGCTCTTGGGTTCCCCTGTTCCACTTCGCATAACTATTTGAGCGTTAATATAATTTTTTTTATCAAAATGCGTTTTTGGGCAGAAATGGCTTCTTTAACATGTGAACTTTCATGTGCCTTAATAACAAACTTGTATGCCATCTGTAAATACAAATAAAACTGTTAAATTATGAACCTTGTTAAGCCACAGAAAAAGCGTGCAACCTTCCCAATAGCCATGATTGGCTTAGCTAATAAGTGGGCTGGACATGCCGAGAGATGAGTTCGATTTTGGACTTTGAGCTGGTTGTCTGTTGTTAATCCTGTCGAACGCGGCTTTAAAAAATATATATATATTGTGTAGTGCAGCTGCATAAGTGTTGCTCTCCACCTTCTGGAGGATCACGTTTTGAAATCTGTGGAATTAGAATATGATAGCTAAAGAGATGGAGAAAACACCTGTCTTCAAACTAAGGGCAACCGTGGCATGACATTCCTGACAGGGAGACATTGTTTACCTAGCTGTTAGTGTACTGTTAGCTAGCTAGCTAACGTTAGCTGGCTGGTTCCCTAGCTGACATTATTCGTATCCCAGAGCCACTTTCTTTTATTTTCCAAATGTTAGCTAGCTAACGTTGAACCTTGTTCTTTAGTTCCCAGCACTGTGGCATTGTTGGCACTGTGTTAATTGTTTTACTAGCTAACGTTAGCTGGCTGGCTCATTAGCTAACATTACAACACCCGTTGAATAAGGCCGATGTCAGTAAACGTCTCCAAAAAGCGTAATGAAATTGTTGCCAGCAGAGCTGGTTAGGCTGTTTTCATGTTATCCAGAGCTAAACAAATCAAGGGTGAGCTCTGAACGCTCCAAGAGGGAAACGAGATGGGTGGGAATAAAGCTTAAGAGGGTGTGAACGATGCTGAATGGGTGTAGACAAAGAAGAGCTCTTCACTAGATACCAAAACATTTTCCACAGTGGTGAGCTTACAAGTTAATCAACTTTCAAAGCAGAATTTCTTTCCCATTGTTCCTCAAATGCAGTAGTTTATATATAATTTTGTAGCTCTGAGTCTCTACTTTTATCCAATGTAAAAACACAATTTCAAATTTTGCTACATATAACCGAACTTCCTATTTGCAGAATGAAGGGTTGGATCTTAAATAATCTTCCAAAAACAATGTGTTCACCTTTGCTCTTCAACAGAGCAGCATTGTCAAGAGGAATGGATATAGTTTGATTCCAGTTTCTACTTCCTCTCCTCCGAGAAACAAATCTGGGCTTCCACCATCCTTCCACCATTTTAAAGTAGTCAAAGTTGTCAACTGGGTGGGTTTTCCTATAGGTTGTAGCCTCAATGGTGCTGCCCATACTGTCACAGACGCATCACAGATATACAGATGAGTCCTCTATCTATCAATCTATTGGTCAAGGTCACAGTAATAGAAGGAAGAAACTGAGCTTGTAGAACACAGCCAGTAGGGGGAGACAAACACTTATAAAAGTAGGTATTATACCCATCATGAGGGACTTTTCTGACCAGCAACCCATTGACAAGCAGATTATAGACAAAACCCCAAACTGACCCTTACCTTGACCCTAACCTTCACCTAATTTTAACAAATTCAGAAACTGAACAGATTATAAATGTATGATTGAAGTTTAAAATGAAGCCTTTTTCTTCATACACGCCCTGTTGTACTTGTGGTGACTTTATATCCATGGATGAAAAGTGGCCTGTGTTTTCAAGACAGATGCAGTACATAAGGCCTACATAGAATGGGAATAATGGCATTGCGTGTGCGTCTCAAATGGCACCATATTCCCTGTATAGTGCACTACTTTTGGCCAGGGTCCATCACTATATAGGAACTAGGGTTCCATTTGGGACACAGTAAGTTTAGGGAAGTTATTGCTGGAACACCTATTGCATTGTAATTGCAGTTGATTTCAGCATGCATTGCTGTGCCAACTCATATTTAGCCATTCTACTGAATTCCTTTAATAACAGCTTCCTGTCTGTCTGTATGTCTGTCAGTGGTTGGTGGTTATTAGCAGACCTGGGTCACATTTCATTAGGGAACACCATAGCAAAATGTTTTACAACCGCAAATGAAAGCATGTTTTTCTTATTGGACAGGTACAGTTAGTCACTCCCTGTTTCCGTTTGCTTTCTTCTGGTTGGTGCCTAATGAATACAACCCAGATACTTTAGCTGTGCTTGGTTGAGCTTGCCTGGCTTAATGGAACCAATAGAATTGTCCCAAACGCTCAAAGTATTTGACAGAATTAAAATAGTATTTAAAACTTCTTCAGGCTAAGGGTCCTTTTTCTCAATTTCCGCTTGACTGACGTGCCCAAAGTAAACTGCCTGTTGCTCAGGCCCTGAAGCCAGGATATGCATATAATTGGTACCATTGGAAAGAAAACACTTTGAAGTTCGTAGAAATGTTAAGATAATGTAGGAGACTATAACACAATATATATGGTAGGAAAAGATCCAAAGAAAGACCAACCGGAAATGTATTTTCTTTTGAGAACCCATGGAATGACAATGGAAAGTATAGGGAAACAATTACATCTAGCTCCCAGTATGCAATTCCTATGGCTTCCACAGGGTGTCAGAACTCTATGTTCAAGGTTTCAGGCTTGTTTCTTATAAAAGCAGTAAGAATAATTTCAGTACTGGGACACACTATAGGAAATTTGTGTATGCACCTGCTAATATTGATTTCCTATTGAATATACTTCTTTCCGTATGAAATATTATAGTTTGATTACATTTTAGGGTATCTGAGGAGTCAAAAGAAACGTATTTTGACTTGTTTTAACAAAGTTTAGTGGTAGATTTTTGGATTCATTTCTCTGCATGTTGAATGAGTGCATTACACAAATTGATGGCGCCATCTAAACTGACTTATTGGGATATAAAGGATTTTATCTAACAAAGCGACACTACATTTTATAGCTGGGACCCTTTGGATGACAAATCAGAGGAATATTTTCAAAAAGTTAGTGAATATTTAATCACTATTTGTCAATTTATAAAACCTGTTCCGGGTGGGAAAATAAATCGAACAGTGCAGTTCGATTAACAAGAATTTAAGCTTTCAACCTATATAAGACACATGTATGTTCCTAAATGTTTCATATCCATAATTTTTTTGATTATTTATTTGAATTGCGTGCCCTCCAGGTTCACCGGAAGTTGTCCCGCTAGCGGGATCCCTATCCCACCCAGGTCTGGTTATTCATTCTTTTTTAAAGCATCCAGTGTCACGATCTGAGGAAGAACTGGACCAAGGCGCGGGCATAGCATTCCACGTTTTTAATACAAAATGGAGCCAACTACAAAACAATAAAGAATAACAGACCGTAACATCAGTAAAGCACTAACACATGCATTAACAGAAACAATAACCCACAAAGGCAGGTGGGGAAGGGAACAAACTAAATAGGATTCCCAATTAGAGGCAACGACTAACAGCTGCCTCTAATTGGGAACCAACACAAAACCCAACATAGAAAACTAACATAGAACAAAAACACCCCTGGTCACGTCCTGGCCCAAAATCCCATAGACAACCCAGAGGGCAGTACATTTAGTGTGTATACTTTATTATTTTTTTTACATGCGCTTTATACATTAGTCAAAAGTAGTCAAAACAAGGGCAGATATTTATGACATACGCTACTGATAATAATGTTCATGCTAGTGTTGAAGAGCAAGTCTTCCTTGAGCAGCATGATTGTGGTGTCGGATGTTGGGCCGAGTGCTGCCCCTGTTGAGGCAGGTCTGAGTTTGTTGGGCCTGGGCCAGGTTCTGCCCCTGTTGAGGCTGGGCCTGGTACTACCCCTGTTGAGGCAGGTCAGAGTGTTTCGGAGGCTGGTAAAGGGGCTGCCCCTGTTTAGTCTGGGGCTGGTGCTGGTGGCCCTGTTAGGCCCTGTGTGCTGGGGCGTCCGGCTCTCTTGCCCTGAAGGGTGAAAGGAACCACGTACTGTACATACAGTACACATATATAGCAACACAAGAAAATAGATGGCAAGAGTAAGCAGTACCTGAACATATAGAAGAGCATGTAAGCACTCCGGGCTCTGGTCCTCAGCACAGTGGCTTCATTGGACATTGACACCTGGCTGTCGTTACAGCATAACCAGTTTCCACTGGCAGTCAAGATGTCACTAATGTAGTGCCCTGTGGAACAAGGAAGACAGACTAGAGGTAAAGGGCCAGGCTATTGTGTGTAATGGAGTGTGTTGTAACAGTAAAAATACCTCCCAAATGAACTGTTTATTTGTTTCATGTGTCAAGATTTGAAATCAGAGATAAACAAATACACGTGGCATATAATTAGGCAGGCCTCTCCATTCTTTTGAATTAAATTGTGCAAACTCTAAACATATTGCTGTGCTTGTCGGGATGGAACTTCGCTCTGAAGCCTGCAGCCTTGCTCGCTTGGCCGAAGTGGCTATTGGAGGGTCTAATTATCCCCTACACAAGGGTTCCCCAAATGGCTGCCCGAGGGAGAAATTTGGCCCACGGGTGATTTTATTTGGCCCCCCCATGCTTTCTGACCCAATAAAATTGTAATTGTTAAAAGACTGTAAAAACAGCAGCAAATCAGCTCCAAGTGATTTTCATTTTGGAAATCTGTTCCAAATGATTCTCACGCACAATAAAGAGACATGTGATTGTACATAAATGTAAGCAAGGTTTGAAAATAGTCAAATATTATACCTGTTTGGGCTTCTTACAGTCAATTTGCAGTCGACAAATTATTTGTCATTTTGTTCCATACCCCTGTCCATCTGGCTAAGAAAAGAATTATCACCCTCGATAATTTCACTCCCTCAGCTTTGGGAGACTTGTGTATACGGCAGAGGCGCACGTGGACGCTCAAATTGAGAGCCGAGGAGAAGGGATTGATTTGGAATTCAGCCTATGTCATGTGTATTGTGCATCTGCATGTGTGTGTTTTAAGGTATTTACTTACCGGAGTTTGCAGAGCCTCCCAAATGAGAGACTACGCCAGTCAGCTGGTAGTAACCATTCACTGACTTCACTGGCTGCTGCTTCTGTAAGAAAACACATGTGATCATAGGATTCTCATTTCCTCTACAGTCCAACACACTGTCTTCAGTCTACTACACTACTGGTCTACTGCAAGAGGTATACTACATTGTGTACTCTTCATAACTTTCTCAGTGTTCTGTCATAACTTATTTTTCACTCTCCATCTCTCTCCTCACCACTGAGGCTGTATGCAGCACTTTCCCTGGTTCCTTGTCATTTGAATCTAAGGGGTCAAATATACATATAAAGAGCTGTGAAAACATGGTCACTTGTCAGAATTGCTCTGGACTAAAACAGCTCCCATACATCACTAAAGAAACATTTTAATTTGCAGCTTCCAGCTTCTGTCTGCAGGACCGTTTTGGGAGTGGGTGGTTTGTGTGGTGTTGGAGCAAGAATAGTGTTGTGGTGCCATGACCTACCTGAACAGCAGAGGGCGCTGTCTTTGGCCTCTCCAGGTGGGCTGGTGACTTGGCTGGCGAGGGTCTGGGGATGGACACCTGGATGCTGGGGGCCTGGTTGGTGAGGACACTGTGCAGGTGTGGCACCATGTCCCCACAGAGGGTGGAGAGCCTCAGCCTCGAAGGAAAGAAAGAGGAGCCTCCAGCTTCTCCAACCCCCAAGTCCTCCAAACCTCTTCAGATGCAGAACCAGCACACTGCCCAAAGACCGAGAGGAAAAGAGATGAACAGACAGACAATGAAACCAACCAACAAAATAACAGACAAGTGAAATTTGTTTGGTTGTGCTCATCCCTAAGTCCTACAACCTGCTCAGGAAGGTAACTACTCCTAAAGGCTCAGGACACAATGACCACTCATTTCATTAAACACTGCTAGTCCTATGAGAGGTTATAAAGGGACAACTCACAGAGGCAGTGTGTGGAACTGCTCCACCTTTGAGGCGTGGAGGCCTTTGCAGCCCTTACATGTGAATTCAACCTTTTCGCCCTGGGTTAGAAACAAAAGCATTACAAAATGAAGGATACCACTACAATAATAAGACAGCATATTCTGAGGCAGTGGGCAGCTTGCGATGGGTGTTAGTCTCTACACCCAGGGCTGAGCCCTAAGTGCTGACTTTGAAAGCGAGTGCTAGGCTGCTCAGCAAGGTGCGCTCAGGGCTGAAGTCCAATGAGAGGTGGTTGTAGTCCTCTCTGGTGGACGACTCGTGCCCACAGCTTCAGAAGCAGGACAAAGAGAAGAAAAATGCATCAGGTATGTTTCTGTTTCAGGTCGCTACAATGTGTCTGTTATGCCATGTGTTTTGTAATATTATTTGTAGAAAGATCATGTTCTCAGTAGATACATTACAACCAATGGGAGCTCTTACCTGGTACATGTCACCGACACAAGCTGGAACTCCAGCTGGGAAACAGGGCAGGTATAGCTCACCCCGAGCGTCTTCAGTATCATGCCCTCCTCCTTCAGCTGGCACAGCATATTCACAAGTAACTCGTGAGCGTCCTATGATGAGGAAGAGAAAGAAACTTACCAAGATAAAAGCAAATGATGAAGATAACATGAACCCTTGCAAAAGAGCGCTCATACAGAATAGAGCAGTGCCTCAGTAACCTGTTGCGTGTCCCCAGATACTTCAAATCATATCCCGACAAGGAGTACTTGACCTTCCACATCAGGTCTGCTTTTGAGGCCTGGTTTGCGCCACTGTCAGGTAGACCCGAGCGGTGCACATCAGACAGACACCTGTAGGGGAGACAGAGAGTAAATTAGCAGCTGACTGGATGGTGTCAACCTACTGGCTTACGCCTGAAGAGGCAGATGAGTATATCCAACTATGTTTGATCTAGCGGCACCCCATCATTAAACATTATTAATTCGATTCAATGCAATTTCACTTTTGAGGACGGACAATACAGCAAACAACAAAAATGTGTTGTTTATTCTCCTAAAATATTCGGTTTGGATACTGCTCTCAATTCAAGAGCATTTAAAAAACTACCAAATTTTCCACGGTAATGTGGAATGTTCAGTAAATTAGCATTATGGGTAATGTAGTCATTCTACACTTTCCAAATTGGCCTACAAATGCCTACATCATAATCACTGTGTCATTGTTGTTCCTCTGGGTTATGAATATTTCGAAAATAAAAGAAACTGGAAAATAAACCAGAAATACAATTCACAGCAGAATATGAAGTGGTTAAGGTTAGGAAAAGGGTCAGGGTTAGTGAATATGCTCTCCTAACCTGCTACAACAATCACTTTCTATAGAAGTGGCGTGAAAAGAGTGGGTCCCTTCTTTAATTTATGACCACGAATAGTGGGTGGGTGGGGGTGTGTCTGCTTTTGAGCCTTGCCTTACCTGAGCAGGTTGGAGAAGGGGGAGGAGCTCCAGAGTTGTTCCTGGTGCAGGATTTCCTTTGAGAAGGAAGGCAGGACCAGGAGGCACTGCAGGGTTGCGTTAAGGAAGCAAGTGTTTCCAATGTTAGGCAACCTGTGAAGAAGAAGCAGCCATCAGTACACACATAGAGATACAATATCCTAGACACATAGAGTGGCCTATGTCATAAACATTCATAACTCTATAAAGTGATGATAATGGCAGCCGTCTTAGTCAGGGATAAATTCTATGTAATTACGTGAGTACACAAAGAAGTGGATGTCCTTTAGACCAGATTGCCATAATTCATGGGTTTATAAATATCTAATAAAACTGACATGTTTGATAGTAAGCCCTATCCCCTTAGTATACCAGACATTGATCTCTAAACAATAAAGAACTTATATTCAAAGCATTTGTGGTGTGTTGTTGTTTACCCAAGAAGTTCCATGTTGACCAGTGCCCCCTGTTCTCCTCTGGCCCCTGGGTCTCCTCTGACCCACTGGTGGCTGAGCTGGCCCTGGGACGAGTCACGCTTGGGCGGCTGAGACTGGCCTCTGGGGCCTTGGGCTAGAGTGTTCCTGAAGAGACAGAGGTCTGGAGGAAGGAGAGAAACAGGTCTAAAGTCTCCAAAGCAGAGATAGTATCCCTCTACACAGTCTCTCTCTTAAATACTATACTGTACTATAAACACAGTCTGAGTAGTTATGCATGTACTGCTGTACATATAAATGCAGTGTTGCAAGTAGACCAGGGCAATAGCTTAGTACTCTCTTTATCCACTAGATGTGGATAGAAGAGCCTAAAACAGCTTGAGGAAAATAACTCTCTGGGACTGTGTTTATCAAGCATCTCAGAGTAGGAGTCTGATCTAGGATCAGTTTAGCCTTTTAGATCATAATAAATCAGATTATTATGGACAGAGAGGACCTGATACTAGATTAGCGCTCATACTCTTGATAAACACTTGCCCTGGTCTTGTAGCTCTAAACCCAACTCTCCAAAGAGACTCTAGGATGGCACTGTACTTTTTGTTTGAATTACCTGACTGTTGCATCCTCTTGGCTGGTGTCTCCATGACAGTCCAGAGGGTTGGTAGGAGAGTGAGAACTAGGGCGGGACACCACTGGAGAGGATTTCACTGGGGAAGGGTGTTTGGCAGGGGACTGGGGTACAGAGGGCTGTTTATCAGGAGAGCAAGGCTGAGAGGAACATTTAACAGGAGAGGAAGGTGGATGGAGGGAGGAGAGTTGGTCAGAGGGTGAGGGGTCAGAGGTGGCGGAGGCATTCCGTTCAGAACGGTCAGTTGGAATCGGAGAGGGGGATGAAGTGCCACTCTCCTTTTTCTTTCTTGTCTTCTGCTCCACATCAATTGAATTTGCTTTCTGATGTTTTTTCTGTTGATCAGAAAATGTGATAGTGCTAAATGCTTTTTTCCCCGATCCCCAGCCAATGGAAGAGGGGGGTCGTAAGAATAGGAAGAGGTAGGCCTAAATGAGAGGAACTTAGCTATCTATCCTAAACCTCAAAGTACACAGTATAGACAGGTTACATTGAGTGACATTTGCAAAAGCCGATCTTCATGTACATTTCATGTACACTTTATGTATTTGTCAATCAGAATGTACTTTTACTTGTACTCTTCCCAGTAGGTCTAAGAGAAAAAGACTACTCCAGAATTTAAGTAGTTGTTAATCGATTAAAAGACCAGATTTCATACCTTTTGCACCAGCAGAAACAAGCCATGTCAATAACCAATGAAGACTGATACATATCCACATTAACCCATTGTTCAAATTGGCTTTAAGACCATTGTGATGTCATCGGTCATGACACCACCCTCTGGCAACCCAATCTATAATTATTTTAAATATAGTGCTCAATGAACAAATATGTTTTATTGAAGAGCAAAGTTATGCAGTACACATAAAATATTGTAGATATGCTCCATTGTTTTCTTGTTTCTTTTTTACATTAATTTTGTGTATATTGTTATATTGTATATTATCTTCATCTGTCTTGTTTTTGATAGTTGTTATGTTGTTTGTGGATTGGTCATCGGTTTATTGAAATGCTAAATGCTTTTTCTCTTATTCACCAGCAGATAATTTTTTTTTTTAATATATATATTTTTTTACCTTTATTTAACTAGGCAAGTCAGTTAAGAACAAATTCTTATTTTCAATGACGGCCTAGGAACAGTGGGTTAACTGCCTTGTTCAGGGGCAGAACAACATATTTTTAAGGACAAAGGGTTGGTCAAAAGAATGTGAACAGGTGATAGAGATTTATCCTAAACCTCAAACAACAATGCAGATTGGTTAGGGACAGTTTTCCGTATTCAATCTTGCCCTGAGGGCAACTCTGCCTCAAGGGCATAGTGAATGTGATTGGTTCAAATAAAGTTGCATCAGACTGCAGCACAACTTGCGGGCTGCCGCAGAATTCTATGGTTATTTAAGTTTCAGCCATTGCTGCCATTAATGCAAGTTAGTGCTAGTGCTAGTTAGTGCTAGTTTGACCACCAGAGGGCATATTTGAAGCGTTTGACAGTTTTTAATATTGAACTAATCGTTGGATAACAGATCGGCTCTCGGAACTTAATTACAGCGCTACTGTCTCTCTCTCTCTCTCTCTCTCTCTCTCTCTCTCTCTCTCTCTCTCTCTCTCTCTCTCTCTCTCTCTCTCTCTCTCTCTCTCTCACTCACTCACACACACACACACACACACACAAACAAACAAACTTGCTGTCTTGACCTCTGAATGCTCGGCTTTGAAAAGCCAAATGACATTCACTCCTAAGGTGCTGACCGGTTGCACCCTCTATAACCACTCTTTATATTATTTACAGTAGTGATGGACAGCCTGGAGGCATTTTGTTTTTCACAAGCTAGGAGGCTGTGAATTCTGCAAACAAGCCAACCTAACTAAGAAATACATTTTGTTGGTTGCCATAGTGAATAATCCTAAAACAATTGGTTAGACACATTAAAGGAACCATCAAAGAGTTTACCGGAATCTCTAAATGAAAATACTTGCAGATCAATACAGATCAACAAATTACAGTAGTAGATCTAATTACATTTAGAGGATTCTAAATTAATATCTAAGTTGCTTTTTTCAGACTCAACTCTGACTGACTGCAACATCTACAGTGGTACAAATATGTTATTGAATTCTATAAATTCTATTATTATTTTCACAACTATGTGGTAAAATGTCTCAACTCTTAGTACACAACTCAAAACAGATCATCACAAACACCGTTTTTTTTCAAAAAGTTAAGCACATTTTCAATTGACTAAGTACAACACATAATCACACAGTAACTTTTTCACCAAACCTCATCAGTGTTTCATCTAGAAATACCTTTCATCAAAAGTAATTGCCTTTCACAAGGCAATGCTCACAAGACTTTCCATTTGATTCTATTCTCCTTTGTTTAAAGACATTTGACCATCACTTAATCCAACTGCACTTATTTGTTAATCACTTAACTGTTTTAAAACAGATTTTAAACTGGTTTGTCTACTATATACGGATTTTGAGGACTGTTTGTGAAGTTTAAACATCTAAATTACATGTATGATACATGATAACCATAATGACTATTCATTATTGCTAACTGATTTCACATAGTGGTAAACATAATTGGTCACCATACAAAAGGGTGTGTGTAAACATGGAGCAGGATAGACATCAAGGGAGAGGAAGAAATCAAGGGGCCCATCAGAGAGGTAGACATGGGCCATTTCAAAGAGGTCAGAGAGGTGGGCATGGGCCCTGTCACAGAGGTCAAAGAGGTAGGCATGGGCCCTGTCAAAGAGGGCATTGAGGTGGACATGGGCCCTGTCAAAGAGGTCAGAGAGGTGGACATGGGCCCTGTCAAAGAGGGCAGAGAGGTGGACATGGGCCCTGTCAAAGAGGGCAGAGAGGTGGACATGGGCCCTGTCAAAGAGGTCAGAGAGGTGGGCATGGGCCCTGTCAAAGAGGTCAGAGAGGTAGGCATGGGCCCTGTAAAGAGGGCAGAGAGGTGGACATGGGCCCTGTCAAAGAGGTCAGAGAGGTGGGCATGGGCCCTGTCAAAGGAGTCAGAGAGGTAGGCATGGGCCCTGTAAAGAGGGCAGAGAGGTGGACATGGGCCCTGTCAAAGAGGTCAGAGAGGTGGGCATGGGCCCTGTCAAAGAGGTCAGAGAGGTGGGCGTGGACCCTGTCACAGAGGTCAGAGAGGTGGGCATGGGCCCTGTCAAAGAGGTCAGAGAGGTAGGCATGGGCCCTGTCAAAGAGGGCATTGAGGTGGACATGGGCCCTGTCAAAGGGGTCAGAGAGGTAGGCATGGGCCCTGTCAAAGAGGGCATTGAGGTGGACATGGGCCCTGTCAAAGAGGTCAGAGAGGTGGACATGGGCCCTGTCAAAGAGGGCAGAGAGGTGGACATGGGCCCTGTCAAAGAGGTCAGAGAGGTGGGCATGGGCCCTGTCAAAGAGGTCAGAGAGGTAGGCATGGGCCCTGTCAAAGAGGGCATTGAGGTGGACATGGGCCCTGTAAAGAGGGCAGAGAGGTGGACATGGGCCCTGTCAAAGAGGTCAGAGAGGTGGGCATGGGCCATGTCAAAGAGGTCAGAGAGGTGGGCATGGGCCCTGTAAAGAGGGCAGAGAGGTGGACATGGGCCCTGTCAAAGAGGGCAGAGAGGTGGACATGGGCCCTGTCAAAGAGGTCAGAGAGGTGGGCATGGGCCATGTCAAAGAGGTCAGAGAGGTGGGCGTGGACCCTGTCAAAGAGGTCAGAGAGGTAGGCATGGGCCCTGTCAAAGAGGTCAGAGAGGTAGGCATGGGCCCTGTCAAAGAGGTCAGAGAGTTAGGCATGGGCCCTGTCAAAGAGGTCAAAGAGGTGGGCGTGGACCTTGCCAAAGAGGTCAAAGAGGTTGGCGTGGGCCTTGCCAAAGAGGTCAAAGAGGTGGGCGTGGACCCTGTCAAAGAGGTCATAGAGGTGGGCGTGGGCCTTGCCATAGAGGTCAAAGAGGTGGGCATGGACCCTGTCAAAGAGGTCAAAGAGGTGGGCGTGGACCCTGTCAAAGAGGTGGGCATGGGCCCTGTCATTGAAGTGGACATCAGGGAGAGGGAGGCAGAAGGCAGGGAACTGTTGTGTCTAATGAAGTCCAGGCCATTGTCGTTGTCGTTGACCAGGTGGTAATGAGATGGCGGAGGCTGCCAGATTAGTTCACCCCAATCTGAAAAGATCAACTGTTAATTCGATCATGAGAACATTTCGCCAAGAAAACTGGTAAGTCTGCAGGATATGCACTATGCTAAATGACATATTGTAACACATGTAAATTCACAAAACATGTTGCAGTATTCTTACAGCATGATCTCTTGACAGTATGCTCTGTTCTCCCCTCAGAATTGACAGAAGACCCCAGTGGTGTCCGTGTGCTGCCTGACCAGCAGGAGTGGGCAATGGTGGAAATGGTGAGGGCCAGGAATGACATACGGCTGCCCGAAATAGAGCAGGCCATTGAGGAGAACGATGACACCTTCGCCAATGTGGCATCCAATAGCCTACCAACAATTGCCCGCCTTTTGAAGAGGCCCCAGGTATCTATGAAACACATTTACCTGGTGCCTTTTGAGAGAAACAATGATCCTGTGAAACAACTGCGGGCCGAGTATGTTCAAGTAGAGCACTGTATACTGTATTACTGTTACTATGTGAAGCATGTGCTACTTCACAATATCATATTGGAACTATACTGTAAAAATATGTGGTGTGGTAGGACATAGGCCATGACTTGGATCCTACAGCGCTGCTCATCTCATCGTTTCTCAATGAAACTGAGCAGGCCTGTCGAGGTGAAGGGTCACCTATGTCGTTGTGTGAGACAATGTCAGGTTCTGACATGTAGAGGTGGTTCAGGCATGGTTTTGGGCCCAAACCTGATTAGTGACCCTATAGCTGCCCCCATACTCTCTTTTCCTCAACATTATTGAAGATTTCTTTTCAGCAAGCTTGATGCAAGTTAATGCCTGCTAAAAGTTGTATTTTATTTTCATTCATTTAATTTCTTTCATTTAAAAAAATAAATGTGCAAGAATGTTTGTAAAGGATGTCTTCATTGATCACACCTTTGATTACACATTGGATAGATATTATGGAAATTATACATTATCTGTCAATTTCATTGGGTAATGTAAGTCTATTGCCTAATGTATCTTGGATCCCATAAAATGTATGTACAATCGTTCTGTCCTTGAGCTGTTATTTTCTAATGATGTTCTGTATTGTCATTCTGTATTATGTTTTTTCATTCTGCTATCTCTGTTGAAGATCTTGGATCCCATCATTCTGCTATCTCTGTTGAGGATCTTGGATCCCATCATTCTGCTAGCTCTGTTGAGGATCTTGGATCCCATACTTCTGCTATCTCTGTTGAAGATCTTCGATCCCATCATTCTGCTATCTCTGTTGAGAATCTCAAGGTGGTTTTGGTCGCCAGTAATGTTTGCTCTGAAATTAAGCCTAGGCAGGATGAAGTGCCTGCAGCCTTGGCCCTGATCCTGCCAGAGATGTTGAACTAGTAGGAGCAAGATTATGGGAAAAAGTAGATCCCTGCATTTTGTATGAGCATATTAATAAAATCAATGCTTATCAGCATCATGTGTGTCAGTATATTACACTCAACATGAGGTCAGTACAGTAGACAACATGAAGTCAGTACATTAGACACAACATGTGGCCAGAACATTAGACACAACATGAGGTCAGTACGGTAGACACAACATGAGGTCAGTACAGTAGACACAACATCAGGTCAGTACATTAGACACAACATGAGGTCAGTACATTAGAAAGAACATGAGGTCAGTACATTAGATGCAACATGAGGTCAGTACAGTAGACACAACATGAGGTCAGTACATTAGAAACAACATGAGGTCAGTACATTAGAAACAACATGAGGTCAGTACATTATTAGACACAACATGAGGTCAGTACAGTAGATGCAACATGAGGTCAGTACAGTGGACACAACATGAGGTCCAGTACAGTAGACACAACATGAAGTCAGTACAGTAGACACAACATGAGGTCAGTACAGTAGACACAACATGAGGTCAGTACATTAGACACAACATGAGGTCAGTACAGTAGATGCAACATGAGGTCAGTACAGTAGACACAACATGAGGTCAGTACAGTAGTCACAACATGAGGTCCAGTACAGTAGACACAACATGAGGTCAGTACAGTAGATGCAACATTACACTTTCATCATCTTCCTCTTTTTACATGTCCCTTTAATTCTGGGGATGACATCATAAACAGTCAGTTTCAGACTCAGAGCAGAGACAGAAACAGACACAGGGTCAACAATAGGACCAGATCCTGAGTATAGACAGAAAACACAGTAAGTTTTTGAAGATGTCTCAGGCCATCTATGCTGAGCCAGATATGAACAAGAAGGTGAAGTTTGACAGAGGTGAGATGGAGGAGAGGATTGTGGATATTTACTTCAGTGCAGACACCCTGAGAGACGGTGAGACCAGCACCAAGAGAGAAGAGACAGCAGACACTGCTCCTAATAATGGGCCAGGAGACCAGCACTCAGGTAACACACAGACAGACCGACCATACAATTATATTTACGATCATAAACAACAAAGAGGAACAGTTGAGAGAGAGAGAGAGAGGGAGAGAGAGAGAGAGAGAGAGAGAGAGAGAGAGAGAGAGAGAGAGAGAGAGAGAAAGAGAGAATCATTTTCATCCGTACACTAATATGTGGGCAGTATTTTATGAATGTATTAAGAATGACATCCTCTTTATCTTTCTCAACAACAGACATTTCTCTTCAACCTCCACCTGAGAGCCTGGATTGGTCTGACTGACTCTGTTACTGAGGGGACCTGGAAGTGGGTGGATGGCACAACACTGACTACAGGGTGAGAGATTTGACCATTTTACCTTGTGATATGGAGATACAATACATGTTAATCAAAATGTATGTTTCAACTCATGAATGTCATTCAATTAGAACTATAGTTTTATTATAGAAACCAGGTAATATTTACATGCAAAAATGTAATCGAAAGAGTAAAAAAATATATATATAATTGTTGATGGCCCATTCTTGATAATGGTATGATCATCTTACAGAGTGTTTCTTTAAAACTGATAAAACATAGGACTGTATATAATTGAGGAGGATGTTTGTACCACAGTGTCTGACTGTCTGGATCTCTGTGTTGTTTAGGTACTGGGGACAGGACAGCCTGATGATAGTGGGCAGGAGGACTGTGCTGAGATATACTATGGACAAGCTGACCCTGTAAAGACATGGAATGATTACAAATGTAACACAAATCATAACTGGATCTGTGAGATAGTGGTGTAACAATAACCTACTGTCACAATCTCTCTATCTCGTGCTCTCTCTTTAGTAGTTATTATGTTGATGGTTGGATATAGTGCTGAATGGTTAAGTGATGGTCCCACCTATTGGTTAAAGTGAGAGATGAACACACCAAAGAGGTGAAATAGTTGTATTACAGACTTGCCTACAAGCTCTTTTTAATGCACCCTTACTAGATTCCTCCTCACATCCTCTCTCTTCCCCTCCTTCTCAAAACACATTGGATAATACAATCCTAGGGGAGGGACCTTGGACCTTCTCTACTAATAGGGTTGAAAGGAGGAGAGGAGACAGGAGGAGAGGACTAATTGATATAGAGCCTTAGTGTCAGAGAGAGACATAGAAGAGGGAGAAGAAAATTAAGAGAATGAGGAAGAGAGAAAAATAAGACAAATCGTTGTTCTGTTTAGATTTAGAGAGTATGTAGTCATGTAGTAAAATGCTTCTTCCTTATTCTTATTAGAAACATGTCATGTGATTTGCAGTAGGTTCATGCTTAGTAAAAAAAAGTGATACAAATGATTAACCTATGCTTATCACTTTAATAATAAGAATAACAAAGTCACAGATTAATAAATGAAGTAACAATGTCCTTTAACAAAATCTACCAGCATCCTGATTGAATGTGATTGGATACTTAGTACAATGTGGCCTGGACACACACAGAGGGCAGAATCGTACTGAGAGGAAACACACACACCCATGAAAAAAACCTTGCTAATGAAAGGTGAGAATGACTCACAACCTTCACTGTACAAGGGACAACTTGTAGGTGACCAATGGCAACACCAAGCACAATGCACCAGCTACATACCCGCCCACTCATGCATGGTGTCTATCTACTGTTGTGTCACTTCCTGAAGGTTGCTGTCTGCTCAAACCACTGGTTAAGGTGTGAAGTCCTCCCTACTCCTATAACACTGTACGTCCTCAGACACAACAGACTGTTAACCTCTTCAGGCACCGCGGCAGTATTCGGAAGTTTGGAGAGTCTGGCGTGCCCAAAGTAAAATGCCTGTCATTCAGGCCCAGAAACTAGGACAATTAGTACTATTGGACAGGAAACACTCTGAAGTTTCTAAAACTGTTAAAATAATGTCTGTGAGTATAACAGAACTGATATGGCAGGCGAAAACCCAGAAATCCGGATTTTTGTGTGTGACATGCCCTCACTTTCAATGGCTGTCTATGGGATTCTCAGTAAAATAGGACCCAGATTGCAGTACCTATGGCTTCCACTAGATGTCAACTGTCTTTAGGCAAGGTTTCATGCGTTGATCATGGAAGACAACCAAACAGAGGAAGAATTTGTAAGAGGATGGAGGAAGTCAATTCAGTTATTTGTGCGTGAGACCGTGAGCGCGCTCCTCTGTATTTTCCTTTTCTATCGTTTAGGATATTATCCATGTGAAATATAATCGTTAATATACATAAAAGTATACCTAAGGATACATTATAAATGATGTTTGATTTGTTTGGGCAAAGTTGATAGGTATAATTTGAACGCTTTCTCTTCACTGTACAATGGGCGAGTAGACTGTGGATATTCTGAACATAACGCCAACCAAACGGAGTTTTATGGATATAAAAATGTTTCTAACAAAAGAAACATGGATTGTCTTGCTTGGACACTTCGGATGCCCTCAGCAGAAGATCATCAAAGGTTAGCGATTTATTTTAGCTCTTATATGTGTTTTGTGAGACTAAAGGCTGGATATGAAATGATGCTAATGCATAAAATATGTGAGGTGCTATCCTCAAACAATCAAATGTTGTGCTTTCGCCGTAAAGCCTTTTTGAAATCTGACAACGCTGTGATATTGCCAAGACTATGCAACACTTGTATATTGATGAATGTTTTATAATTCAACTTTTGGATTTTGAATTTGGTGCCTTTCGTTTCCCGGTAGTGTCGGGAATAGGGCGCTAGCGCCCCAATGATCCTTAGGAGGTTTTAAGCTAAAGCAGCTATTTAACAGGATGACAAAATATACTGTCCATTGTACTGTGTGCAGCTCCATAAAGTAACAAAGTATATTTTATAGGAGCAATTCGATTTATGCTAATGTTGACAGGAAGAGACGGGGACAGGTTTTAGTGAACAAGAGCATATTTGGGGCTCTTGAGTGGCGCAGTGGTCTAAGACCTGGTACCTGGTTCAAATCCAGGCTGCATCCCATCCAGCCATGATTGGGAGTCCCATAGGGCGGCACACAATTGGCCCAGCATTTACCTTATGATGTATTCTAACTGCAGAAACATTCATTTTCATGTTCATAAAGTCCTATGTAACTCCCCTCCCCAGTCTGTATTTCCAACCTGGTCTCAGAGCATTTCGTACTATCCTGTATGTAAAGCCGAGACACTCCATTTAGTATGATATGTTACGTTTCACATGGTATGTATCAATTTGGGGATATCCATCATCCATTTAGTATGATATGTTATGACTTACAATGTGTATGATACGTTACAAATGACAAAGTGTATGATATGTTACAATTGCAATGTGTATGATATGTTACGAATTTGCAAAACGTACAATATATTATGAATTTTCTAAACATATGATATGTTATGAATTCTACTAACATTAGCTAGCTGGCTAACGTTAGCAAGGTGAGGGGTTAACTGTAACTGGCCACTATATTTCCTGTTGCTGTGAGCAGCTGCATCTTTAAAATATGATTAACTCAACCATGCATGCTGCGCCTTGGTCCACTTCTGTCAGCGATCGTGACAGAATATCCCACCAACCCAGGACCAAGCAGCGTGCAACCGTGCAGGATAAAACTCTGGACCTGGGAGGAGATCCTGGCTGGAGAGGGACCCTGGAGGTAGGCTGAGGAGTATCGACGTCCCAGAGAAGGTTTGGTGTTAGCGATGGCTGAGCGGAGGAAGTACAAGGGAACACGGCTGGCGAGGAAGCCCTAGAGGCAGCCCCAATCTTTTTTTTTTTGGGGGGTCACAAGGGAGGTTGGCTGAGTAGTGAAGCGCACGGTGTCTCCAGTGCTCGTTCAGAGACCGGTACGGACTGTTCCTGCTCTGCGCACCAGGCCCCCAGCGCATCGCGAGTCCAGCACGTCCTGTTCCTGCTCCACACATCAGGTTCCCTTTGCGCATCGAGAGCCCGGCACGTCCTGTCCCTGCTCCACGCATCAGGTCCCCTGCGCCGCATCGAGCCCGGCACATCCTGTCCATGCTCCACGCATCAGGTCCCCTGTGCGCATCGAGAGCCCGGCACGTCCTGTCCCTGCTCCACGCATCAGGTCCCCTCTGCGCATCGAGAACCCGGCACGTCCTGTCCCTGCTCCACGCATCAGGCCCCCTGTGTGCATCGCGAGCCCAGCACGTCCTGTCCCTGCTCCATGCACCAGGCCCCCTGTGCGCATCGCGAGTCCAGCACGTCCTGTTCCTGTTCCACGCACCAGGCCTTTAGGGTGTCGTCCCAGCCTGGCACGTAATGTTCCTGCTTCACGCACCAGGCCTCTAGGGTGTCGTCCCAGCCTGGCACGGACTGTTCCTGTTCCACGCACCAGGCCTTTAGGGTGTCGTCCCAGCCTGGTACGTACTGTTCTTGCTTCACGCACCAGGCCTCTAGGATGTCGTGCCAGCCTGGTACGTATTGTTCCTGCTCCATGTACCGGGCCTCCAGTGCGTCTTCTCGGGCCGCACCGGAGCCGACGCCAAAGGCGAAGACCCACCGAGAGACCCCAGTGACTTTTGGCGCGGTCAGAGTCCGCAGCTTTGGGGGTACTGTCACGTCCTGGCCATAGATAGCCCTTTTGGCTGCTTTATGGTGGTTTTGGTCAGGACGTGATCAGGGGTTTGTTTGCTCTATGTTGTATTTCTGTGTTGGTTTGGTTTGGGTTCCCAATTAGAGGCAGCTGTTAGTCGTTGTCTCTAATTGGGAATCTTATTTAGGTTGTTCAGTCCCCCACCTGTTTTGTGGGATATTTATGTTCATTGTGTTAGCTGCTGTGTTGCGGTCGTTGTACTTTCTTTTGTTTTGGTTAGTTCTATAATTAAAATATGATTAACTCAACCATGAATGCTGCGCCTTGGTCCACTTCTGTCAGCGATCGTGACATTAGGAGTCAGTTAGAAAGGTAATCATAGTTAGATGACTAAATCAACGACCAGGTTATTGAATTAAACAAGATTATTGAAGAAAATAAGTGAAGTCTGAGACCCATTGCTCAGGTATGAATATAAGAAAGCTCTCTTTCGCACGCACGCACGCACGCACGCACGCACGCACGCACGCACGCACGCACGCACACGCACGCATACGCACACACACACACACACACACACACACACACACACACACACACACACACACACACACACACACACACACACACACACACAGAAATGTAGAACCACTGTTATATTCATAGACAGAGCTATGGATGAAACAACTGATCATCCATCACATCAACATTACAGTTTTAACCATGTATATTTTGAGTTCTGATGGAGTATGACTGTTAAACTAAAATCATGAGGCATTTAAAAGTTATCATTTTTATGAACGGATTGGTAGACTTTATATCATAAAACCGCTGTGAGAAACGGTCCTATTGTGGCTGATTATGTCACATCCCACCCTCTTATGTGTGTGCAGACGGACGTGCGAATGTGTGTACTCGTGTGTGCATGGGTATGTGTGTGTGTGTTCTCACATCAGTGTATCTCCTCAGGACTAAAGGATTCTGGGAGAACACTCTACAGGATGGTTGCTGTGAGCTTTGGGATGCTGTGTGCTCTACAAGTCACTTTCAACATCTCACTGAGACTAGTCTGTGAGTGTATTGTTATCTAGTCATTACACTACCTTAGACTTTCACAACATCGCCCTAAATTCAGATGTTAGTTTCTTCCATGTGGCCTAATGAATATGACCCAAATACTTTAGCTGTGCTTGGTTGAGCTTGCCTGGCTTAATGGAACCAATAGAATAGTCCCAAATGCTCAAAGTTGTTGACAGATTGTTTTTAAACCCAGGTCTGGTTATTCATTATTTTTTAAAGCATCCAGAGAAATCATTAAGATGTATACATCCAATATGTTAATCAGTGATATAGAGTAGTAAGAGAATATATAAGAGGGTGTGTGTCTGGTCTATGTATTTGTATTTATTACGGATCCCCATTAGTTCCTGCCAAGACAGCAGATACTCTTCCAGGGTCCAGCAAAATTAAGGCAGTTATACAATTTTAACAACATTACAATACAATCACAACAGATTTCACAACACATTAAGAGTGTGCCCTCAGGCCCTTACTCTACTACCACATATCTACAACACAAAATCCATGTGTACGTGTGTGTATAGTGCGTATGTTATTGTGTGTGTGTGTGTATGCATGTGTCTGTGTCTATGTCTGTGTTGCTACACAGTATGTGGGTGGAACTTCCCCCATAGACCAGGAAGTTACTCAGGAATCAGATAACAAGGTGAAAAGAAGAAGAAAGTGTCCCAACTATAACCAGACAGGACATGTTACTGTATAACCAGCCAGGATATGTTAATGTATAACCAGCCAGGACATGTTACTGTATAACCAGCCAGGACATGTTTCTGTATGACCAGCCAGGACATGTTACTGTATAACCAGCCAGGACATGTTACTGTATAACCAGCCAGGATAGATTACTGTATAACCAGCCAGGATAGATTACTGTATAACCAGCCAGGACATGTTACTGTATAACCAGCCAGGACATGTTACTGTATAACCAGCC
This sequence comes from Brachymystax lenok tsinlingensis, assembly GCA_030435695.1. Classification (NCBI taxonomy): domain Eukaryota; kingdom Metazoa; phylum Chordata; class Actinopteri; order Salmoniformes; family Salmonidae; genus Brachymystax; species Brachymystax lenok. Next base: position 17,562,994 of record CM059810.1, on the reverse strand, counting down.
AGGACATGTTACTGTATAACCAGCCATGACATGTGACTGTATAACCAGCCAGGACATGTTACTGTTTAACCAGCCAGGACATGTTTCTGTATAACCAGCCTGGGCATGTTACTGTATAACCAGCCAGGGCATGTTACTGTATAACCAGCCAGGACATGTTTCTGTTCCACAAATCCCCACCTACAACAGGGTCAAAAGCAGTCAGCTTCCGATTCAAACACTCGGTACTGGGGGCCTCCTCTGGGTGCACGTTGAGTTTTTTACCCTAGCACTACACAAATAATTAAAATCATCAAAGCTTGATGATGAGTTGGATATTTGAATCAGCTGTGTAGTGTAGGGTAAAAACCAAAATGTTCACTAAGGTGGGCCCCAGGACTGAGTTTGGGATACCCTGCTTTAAGGCACTGTAGCTATAGTGAGAAAACATTTGATGAAAATGTCTGAGTCCATCTATACCAAGCCAGATATGACCAAGAAGGTTTGACAGAGGTGAGACAGAGGAAAGGACTGTGGATATCTACATCAGAGCAGACACACTGGGGGAACGGTGAGATCACCACCACGACACATCTGTAGACAGGCCAGCTACATGACAGTTACAACAACCTAACTGAAGAGAGAGACAAGCTACTGACCAGTTACAACACCCTGACTAAAGAGAGAGACCAGGTACAGACCAATTACAACACCCTGACTAAAGAGAGAGACCAGTTACAGACAAGCTACAACAACTTCGCTAAAGAGAGAGACCAGCTACAGAGGGAGAGAGATGATTTTGAAGGTTGGTACAGCATCCCAACCAAGACTGAAAACTGGACAGACAGCAGACAGGACTGTATCTACAGAGTCTTAAGGCCTCATTTATCAATACTACTACTACTTAACCCATCAGAGTCTAAGCCCTGTTTTGTCCCTTCACCGCAGAAACGGACAACAGAACTTGAGGAACCTTTATCGCCTGAGCCACCAACGATCACAGATTCACTTCTTCCTTCCCTGCCAACATCTCCATGGTGACTGGGAGAGGTGCGCTAACTGTACAGTGAGCCTCATGGCGCCCGCCAGCACCCCGTCAGGAATGGATTTACTGTAACCCTGTCCGTTGTCAGCAAGGTAACTTACTCTAAAATGGCCTCCCTTTCTCATATCCTCTCTCCCTCACAGCCACTGATTTGAAAGGAATTAGTTGTGTAAGCTACCAGTTGTTGTCAGCTACGTCAGTTGTCTGACTAAGCTCTCTTGCTCTCTCGCTCTCTCTATCCCCTCTCCCTCATCCTCCCCTTCTACTTCACTTCTTCCCTCCAGGTGACAGATTTTACCACTCCCAGTGCGGGCTACCAGGCGTCTCCTGCAAGGGACCTGCGTTCCGGTCTAGAAGCCCGGTTTTGATTGCTCCTACAGTTTTGTTTGGTACTAGAGTTTAACGAACACTCGGACCAGAAAGACCATTTTCCGTACACGGCCACATAGAGAATCCAGATTTGAATAATCCTAATAAGACACTTTAGGGTTACCTTTGTGCTCAAAACATCCATTGAATTCTTCAAATAATTGTTGCTGAGGCAGATATAAAAAAAAAAACATTTTATATTCATCCAATGTCTGCCATGTTTTTGGATGACGTAATGATGTCGTTGCTGCTCAAATCAAATCAAATTGTATTAGTCACATACACATAATTAGCAGATGTTATTGCGGGTGTAGCGAAATGCTTATGTTCCTAGCTCCAACAGTGCAGTAGCATCTAACAATACACAACAAGCCCTGTGCGCCTCAGCTGACCACTGCAGTCGCACGGTCCCCCTTCAGCAGTAAGGTAATGGGAGCCGCTACCTGACCAAAGCCCGAGATAAACCTCCGGTAGTAGTGCTAAACCTAAGAACCGCTGCACTTCCTTTACCGTGGTGGGAGTCGGCCAATTACGCACGGCTGAAATGCGGTCACTCCTGACGTGGAAATGCGGTACCCTAGGAAGGAGACAGACTGTTGGAAGAACATACATTTCTCAGCCTTGACGTACAGATCATGCCAAGCACCTTATGCACCAGGGACACATGCTCGGTGCGTGTAGTGGAGTAAATCAGAATGTTGTCAATATATACCACTACACCCTGCCTGAGCAAGTCCCGGAAAATCTCGTCTACAAATGCTTGGAAAAATGATTGAGCTTTCATCAACCCATACGGCATGACGAGGTACTCATAGTGCCCTGAGGTGGTACTAAATGCCGTCTTCCACTCGTCTCCCTCCCGGATACGCACCAGATTGTAAGCGCTCCTGAGATCCAATTTTGTGAAGAAGCGCGCCGTGCATTGACTCGATTGCACTGGCTATGAGAGGCAGCAGGTAGCTGTACCTCACAGTGATCTGATTGATACCTCGATAGTCAATACACGGGCGCAGACCTCCATCCTTCTTCTTTACGAAAAATAAACTCGAGGATACAGGTGAAGTGGAGGTCCGAATATATCCCTGTCCCAGGGATTCAGAGACATATGTTTCCATAGCCACCGTCTCCTCCTGTGACAGAGGATACACGTGACTCCTGGGAAGTGCTCGTCTACCAGGAGATCTATCGCACAATTTCCCTGTCGATGGGGTGGTAATTGAGTCGCCTTCTGTAAGAAGAAGGCCACTCAATTACCAGAGCCAAATGGGCATGTTCTGAGGAGATGTGCACGGTGGAGACCTGGTCTGGACTTTCCACTTTCCAGTCGCACCAATGGAAACACCTACACACCTCCCGAGCACTTCCTTGACCATCCCTTAAGAGCCCTCTGTTGCCACAAAATATTGGGGACATGATAGCCCAACCAGGGTAGGCCCAGCACCATGGGAAACGCGAGAGAATCAATAAGGTAGAGACTGATTCTCTCCTCATGACCCTCCTGTGTAACCATGCTTAGTGGAGCAGTGGCCTCCCTAATCAGCCCAGACCCTAATGGTCGACTATCTAGGGCATGCACAGGGAAGGGGATATCAACAGGAACAATGGGGATCCCTAAACTACGGGCAAATGAACAGTCAATAAAATTCCAAGCTGCGCCTGAATCTACGAGCGCGTTATGCTGGGAATGCGGAGAAAACTCAGGAAATTCTATCAACACAAACATGTGGGCAACAGGGGCTCTGGGTGAGTCTGGTGCCTACTCACCTGGGATGACACGACAGTGCCCTGCCTGCTGCCTCTACTCCCTGAGGAACCCCAACAGCACCGACCAGCAGTGTGCCCTCAGCGGCAACAGATGGTGCAGGGAATGGCCCCTCCTCCGGTCCCCCTTTGCGCAGCACCTCCCAGCTCCATAGGCGTCGGATCAGAGGTGCTGGGAGATGGGAATGACAGGCCCCGATTCGGACGTCCTCGGGTGGCCAGCAGGTTATCCAGCCGGTTGGATAGGTCCACCAGCTGGTCGAAGGTAAGAGTGGTGTCCCTGCATGCCAGCTCCTGCCGGACGTCCTCGCGCAGACTGCACCGGTATTGGTCGATCAGGGCCCTGTCACTCCATCCCGTGCCGGCGGCCAGGGTTCAGAACTCTAGCGCGTCCTGTGCGCTCCTCGTCCCCTGTCTGAGGTGAAACAGGCGTTCACCCGCCGCTCTACCCACAGGTGGATGGTCGAATACTGCCCGGAAGCGACGGGTGAAGATCTGTCTTCTCCCCATACGGCATTGGCCCACTCCATGGCTTTCCCGGATAAACAGGAGACGAGGGTGGACACACGCTTTCGTCCCGAAAGAGCCATGTGGACGGTCGCCAGGTAGAGCTCCAGCTGGAGAAGAAAGCCCTGGCACCCGGCAGCCGTAAAAAAAAATTGGAAAAATTACTTGCATCTTGCACAAAGTATATGTCCTAACCAACTTGCCAAAACTATAGTTTGTTAACAAGAAATTTGTGGAGTGGTTGAATAACGAGTATTAATGACTCCAACCTAAGTGTATGTAAACTTCAACTGTATATAGGGCAGCAGCCTCTAAAGTCCATAGGATCCTATTCTTCTCAGATGAACACAGACTTAATATGCTTTTGGGAAACCGGGCCCAGGTCTCTGTCACCAACACTGCAGCTGTACCTGTAGTTAGTACTACATCCAACCAGGTCTCTGTCACCAACACTACAGCTGTACCTGTAGTTAGTACTCCATCCACCCATGTCTCTGTCACCAACACTACAGCTGTACCTGTAGTTAGTACTACATCCAACCAGGTCTCTGTCACCAACACTACAGCTGTACCTGTAGTTAGTACTCCATCCACCCAGGTCTCTGTCACCAACACTACAGCTGTACCTGTAGTTAGTACTCCATCCACCCAGGTCTCTGTCACCAACACTACAGCTGTACCTGTAGTTAGTACTACATCCACCCAGGTCTCTGTCACCAACACTACAGCTGTACCTGTAGTTAGTAAAACATCCACCCAGGTCTCTGTCACCAACACTGCAGCTGTACCTGTAGTTAGTACTACATCCACCCAGGTCTCTGTCACCAACACTACAGCTGTACCTGTAGTTAGTACTCCATCCACCCAGGTCTCTGTCACCAACTCTTCAGGTGTACCTGTAGTTAGTATTACATTCACCCATGTCTCTGTCACCAACACTACAGATGTACCTGTAGTTAGTACTACGTCCACCCAGATCTCTGTCACCAACACTACAGCTGTACCTGTAGTTAGTACGACATTCACCCAGGTCTCTGTCACCAACACTACAGCTGTACCTGCAGTTAGTACTCCGTCCACCTTTGACTGTGTCATTAGACGTAACCGGTATGTACAAAATGTACTGTATCTAAGGATGTGTGTGATGCTTTCTCTCCTCCTGTGGAATAGAGTAGAGCTATATAGTTGTATAATAGTTCATGTAGGTAGATGTCATGTGGAATAGTGGAATCAGTGCTAAGAGAGTTGTCATTAGATGTAACTGGTATGTATGTATATGTTATGTTGTACTGAAAGACATTGTGGAAATATTAACTTTTTGTCATAGAACTTGTAAGGGTTTTTTATTCTTCTTTCTAGTCTCTTATCTTTCAAACTGAAACTATGGAGATATTGTCAGAATTTCTGCTTTTTCATTCTGAGTAATTCTTCACAGTCAGCATAGATAGAAAAAAGACTCCTATATGGTCATTTGTGGCCAGTCACACTTCGGAATGTTCCCCTTTCCTTCTCCCAATCCTAACCTTAACCATTTGTGGAGGAAATGCAAAACTGACCTAAAATCAGCATCTAGGGTCAACTTCCCCTACACCACCGTTCAGAGTGAGAGCCATAATGTGCTCTCATAATGTGCTCTTCATCTCAAAGGCTGGGGGTGCTGTAAACTCAGTCAGGATATATGTAGGGTATATGTCAATTAACAGGATCCCAATTTACTTCAGCACATCCAAAATTGGGACCCTGTGAATTCACACCTACATCGTATAGCATTATAGGATATTGTCAAACTAAGGCTGGTGCAAGTCACGTGGTGGCCAATGTTGTGTTAATTTCACATGTATGTTAACTGAAAAAAGTTTCACTTCCTTAAGTCACAAAGACGCAGGACAGTGCAGGGAGAAGACACAAGTACAGACGTATATTAGAGCTGAGGTTAGAAGTAGAAGTTACTGTAAGATGTCAGAGGGGGTCTATGAAAACTCATTTGAAGACAACAAACAAAATACAATGAAGAACACAGACGTTGATGGCCAATTATATGCCAACGTAAGAGCCTTCAAGCCCAGTCCAAGAGATGGAGTTGCTTCAGGTAAGATTGCATGAATACCCCCCACACACACACACACACACACACGCCACACACACACAAGTAACACAGATTACCCTGTAGTACTATTGCTTTATGTGTCCAAATCCTGGATGATACAGTAAAACACATTATCAAAGATCTTACTTCAATTATTTGTGATTCATTACATGTTCAGTGGTGGAAGAGACCCTCTGTGTCTGAGGCTGCTGTGTGTTCTCCTAATAACTTTTGACAGTCAGTCTTTGTTGCCAAGTTCCATATAAGCACAATATCAAATGCTCATATTTGACTGTTGTTCCCCTATATGGGTCCCAAAAGAGGTAAGTGAAGTGGATCTTTTCAGTCATTCAACCAGCTGTCACTCAATCTCCTTGACCAAACGAAATGTTGCGGCTTCGAATTTCTGAGCCGACTACGTGAAAAATCTGCCGGCGTGCCCTTGAGCAAGGCACTTAACCCTAATTGCTCCTGTAAGTCACTCTGGATAAGAGTGTCTGCTAAATGACTCAAAGGTAATTCTAGAGGAGAGCCCCCGTGGTTGTTGTCATTTCATCAATCAGATGTATTTATAAAGCCCTTTTTTCATCATGTCACAAAGTGCTTGTACAGAAACCCAGCCTAAAACCCCAAACAGCAAGCAATGCAGATTTAGAAGCTAGGAAAAACTCCCTAGAAAGGCAGGAACCTAGGAAGAAACCTAGAGAGGAACCAGGCTCTGAGGGGTGGCCAATCCTCTTCTGGCTGTGCCGGGTGGAGATTATAATTGAACATGGCCAAAATGTTTAAACGTTCATAGATGACCCGTAGGGTCAGATAATAATAATTACAATGGTTGTAGAGGGTGCAACAGTTCAGCACCTTTTCATTGCCGATCATTCAGAGTATCTATACCGCTCTTGCTGTCTCTAGAGAGTTGAAAACAGCAGGTCTGGACAAGGTAGCATGTCCGGTGAACAGGTCAGGGTTCCATAGCAGCAGGCATAACAGTTGAAACTGGAGCAGCAGCATGACCAGGTGGACTGGGGACAGCAAGCAGTCTTCAGGCCAGGTACTCCTGAGGCATGGTCCTAGGGCTCAGGTCCTCAGAGAGAAAGAGAGAGAGAAAGAGACATAGAAGGAGAAAGAGAGAGAGAATTAGAGGGAGCATACTTCAAATTCACACAGGACACTGAATAAGACAGGAGAAATACTCAAGATATAACAGACAGACCCCCCAACACAAACTATTGCAGTATAAATACTGGAGGCTGAGACAGGAGGGGTCGGGAGACACTGTGGCCCCGTCCGACTATTCCGCCGGACAGGGCCAAACAGGCAGGATATAACCCCACCCACTTTGCCAAAGCACTGCCCTCACACCACTAGAGGGATATCTTCAACCAACAGCTTACCATCCTGAGACAAGGCAGAGTATAGTCCACGAAGATCTCCCCCAACCTAGACAGGAAGATCACGTCAGTGACTCAACCCACTCAAGTGACGCACCCCTCCTAGGGACGGCATGGAACAGCACCAGTAAGCCAGTGACTCAGCCCCTGTAATAGGGTTAGAGGCAGAGAAACCCAGTGGAGTGGAACCGGCCAGGCAGAGACAGCAAGGGTGGTTTGTTGCTCCAGTGCCCTTCCGTTCACCTTCACACCTCTGGGCCAGACTACACTCAATCATAGGACCTTCTGAAGATATGAGTCTTCAATAAAGACTTAAAGGTTAAGACCGAGTCTGCGTCTCTCACATGGATAGGCAGACCATTCCATATAAATGGAGCTCGATAGGAGAGTCTACCTCTCCCGCTGAGTCTGACTCGCTAGTAGGTCCCCAGCTCCCCGTCTCCCTCTCCCGCTGAGTCTGACATGCTAGTAGGCCCCCAGCATCCCTGTTTCCCTCTCCCAAGTAGTTTGACACATTAGTAGGCCCCCAGATCCCCGTCTCCCTCTCCCGCTGAGTCTGACTCGCTAGTAGGTCCCCAGCTCCCCGTCTCCCTCTCCCGCTGAGTCTGACTCGCTAGTAGGTCCCCAGCTCCCCGTCTCCCTCTCCCGCATAGTCTGACTCGCTAGTAGGCCCCCAGCATCCCTGTTTCCCTCTCCCAAGTAGTCTGACACATTAGTAGGCCCCCAGCTCCCCGTCTCCCTCTCCCGCTGAGTCTGACTCGCTAGTAGGCCCCTAGCTCTTAAGTATTAGACCCTTTTATTTCACTTTTTGCCTAAAATGACCCAAATCTAACTGCCTGTAGCTCAGGCCCTGAAGCAACGATATGCATATTATTGGCACCATTTGAAAGGAAACATTTTTAAGTTTATAGAAATGTTAAAGGAATGTAGTAGAATATAACACAATAGATCTGGTAAAAGATAATACAAAGAAAAAGCCAACCATTCTTTTGTATTTATTTGTACCATCATCTTTGAAATGCAAGAGAAAAGCCATAATGTATTATTCCAGTCGAGGTACAATATAGATTTTGGCCACTAGATGGCATCAGTGTACGTGCAAAGTTTTAGACTGATCCAATGAACCATTGCATTTCTGTTAAAAATGTTGTATCAAGACTGCCCAAATGTCACGTCCTGGCCATAGATAGCCCTTTTGGCTGCTCTATGGTGGTTTTGGTCAGGACGTGATCAGGGGTGTGTTTTTGTTCTATGTTATATTTCTATGTTGGTTGGTTTGGGTTCCCAATTAGAGGCAGCTGTTAGTCGTTGTCTCTAATTGGGAATCCTATTTAGGTTGTTCAGTCCCCCACCTGTGTTGTGGGATATTATGTTATGTTTGTAGTTGTGTGTGTGCGCGCCTGTGTGTGCCACACCTGCGTTACGGTCGTTGTGTACTTTCTTTTGTTTTGGTGAGTTCTATAAATAAATAGGTTTCACTCAACCCTGCACGCTGCGCCTTGGTCCAATTCTGTACAAGATCGTGAAATGTGCCTAATTTGTTTATTAATAACTTTTCATGTTCAAAATTGTGCACTCTCCTCATACAATAGAATGATATTATTTTACTGTAATAGCTACTGTAAATTGGACATTGCAGTTAGATTGACAAGAATTTAAGCTTTCTGCCAATATCAGATATGTCTATGTCCTGGGAAATGTTCTTGTTACTTACAACCTCATGCTAATTGCATTAGCCTACGTTAGCTCAAACGTCCCGTGGAAGTCAAAGTCAAAGTCACCATTATTAGTCAGTTGTACAACCGAATGCCTTCAACCGAAATGTGTCTTCCGCATTTAACCCAACCCCTCTGAATCAGAGAGGTGCGGGGGGCTGCCTTAATCGACTTCCACGTCTTCGGCGCCCGGGGAACAGTGGGTTAACTGCCTTGTTCAGGGGCAGAACGACAGATTTTTTTTTTCCTTGTCAGCTCGGGGATTCGAACTTGCAACCCTCCGGTTACAAGTCCAACGCTCTAACCACTAGGCTACCTGCCGCCCAGGGACACCGATCCCGAATAAGTTTCAATGACCCATGTTTGTAGTCCTGGACCTCCTGAACATGTTGTTGTATATCTGGGAGTAAATAGAGGGTCCAAATCAGCAGAAAGGTGAAAGGAAGGGGGAGTTCTGGAAACTCCCTGAATTATCTTGGGGCTGATACATATGATATTTAATATATATTAACAGCTAGCCTTTGTTCTCCACTTCCCCTCTATGATCTATATCTTCCTGGTATGATAGTGTCCCGTCCATCATCACAAATAGCAAGTCCCATTCCCTGGGCAGGAGGACTGTGTTAAGATATACTCTGGACAAGATGACCATGTAGAGACATGGAATGATTTATATTGTGCTGCAGAAAACAGTTTAACAATAACCACTGTAACATTCTCTCACACGCACACAAGCACACACACATATGACTCAGAGACAGAGATTTCACTAGAAGCAGAGACTTAACGTATAGAGGGCTTGAAGTCGACGTACGACGCCTCCTGACAGCCATGTTGGAAGACCACCACATTAAGTCTAGAAGCAGAGACTTAATGTATAGTAGACCTACATAGAAAGAAAGAGCCAGGCATTGTTAAAGATGTCTCAGGTATTCTATGCTGGGCCAGATATGAACAAGAAGGTCAAGTTTGACAGAGGTGAGATGGAGGAGTGGATTGTGGATATCTACGTCAGTGCAGACACCCTCAGAGACGATGAGACCAGCACCAAGAGAGAAGAGACAGCAGACACTGCTCCTAATAATGGACAAGGAGACCAGCACTCAGGTAACACACAGACACAAAACATAACAGTATATTGTATGTGTCCACAGAGCCTGATAGTTCAAGGAGGAGACTCGTCCTAGTTGCTGCAGTGTGTCTGGGGCTGTTGTGTGTTCTACTGGCTGGGATCATAGGCCTGTCTGTCACATGTGAGTTACTGTCCAAGTTTATTGCTTATCACCTTTGTTGTAAGAAGTTACTAGACCTATTTACCTGTTTTTTTTTAACTAGTAGCTATGTGTTTATATTTTGTAGATAACAGAGACATCAAAGAGTCTGAGGATAAAATGAACAGCTTGTTCCTGAGTTTCTCCCTCTATAAAATCAACGCAACTGAAGAGAGAGACCAGTTACAGATCAGATACAACAACCTGACTAAAGAGAAAGGCCATATTCAGGCAAAGCTTTTTGTGATTGGTGAGATATAAACTGTGATAAATTATAAGTAAAAACAACAGTAATTACATATGAATGGGTTTATGAGTATAAGATACTGAACGTGTTCAGTGTGTTCACCTTTGCTCTTCAACAGAGCAGCATTGTCAGGAGGGATGGAGATACTTTGACTCCAGGTTGTACTTCCTCTCTACTAAGGAGAAAAACTGGGAGGAGAGCAGACAGGACTGTCAGGGGAGAGGAGCAGACCTGGTGATCATAAACAGCAGAGAGAGAGAGAGAGAGAGAGAGAGAGAGAGAGAGAGAGAGAGAGAGAGAGAGAGAGAGAGAGAGAGAGAGAGAGAGAGAGAGAGAGAGAGAGAGAGAGAGAGAGAGAGAGAGAGAGAGAGAGAGAGAGAGAGAGAGAGAGAGAGAGAGAGAGAGAGAGAGAGAGAGAGAGAGAGAGAGAGAGAGAGAGAGAGAGAGAGAGAGAGAGAGAGAGAGAGAGAGAGAGAGAGAGAGAGAGAGAGAGAGAGAGAGAGAGAGAGAGAATTTTCATCAGTACACTAATATGTGGGCGGTATTTTAGAAATATGAAAAGTTACTTTATCTTTCTCAACAACAGACATTCGTCTTCAACCTCCACCTGAGAGCCTGGATTGGTCTAACTGACTCTGTTACTGAGGGGACCTGGAAGTGGGTGGATGGCACATCACTGACTGCAGAGTGAGAGATCTTACCTTGTGATATGGATATAAAAAAAGAAAGATGTATTGCTTCCATTCATGTTCATATAAATGTATGTTTCAACTCATGGATGTCATTCAATGAGAACTATAGATGTATGACAGAAATCAAGTCATATTTGTAGATTCAAATGTCATTATATGAAAAATGTATATAATTGTTAATGGGCCATTCTTGATAATGTTATGCTCATCTTACAGAGTGTGTCTTTAAAACTGATAAAACATAGGACTATGTCTATAATTGAGGAGGATGTTTGTACCACAGTGTCTGACTGTCTGGATCTCTGTGTTGTTTAGGTACTGGGGAACAGGACAGCCTGATGATAGTGGGCAGGAGGACTGTGCTGAGATATACCATGGACGAGCTAACCCTGTAAAGACATGGAATGATGACAAATGTAGCTCAAATCATAACTGGATCTGTGAGAAAGTGGTTTAAAAATAACCTAGTGTAACTCTCTCTCTCTCTCTCTCTCTCATATATATGGATGGTTGGATACAGTACTGAATGGTTAAGTGATGATTCCACCTGGAGGTTAAAGTGAGAGATGAACACACCAAAGAGGTGAAAAAGTTGTATTACAGAGATGCCTACGAGTACAATCCTAGGGGAGGGATCTTGGACCTTCTCCTCTAATAGGGTTGAGAAGGAGGAGAGGAGGTTGGAGGAGAGGAGGTTGGAGGAGATAGGAGGAGAGAAATCTTGAGATAGAGCCTTAGTGTCAGAGAGACATAGTGGAGGAAGAAGAACATTAAGAGAATGAGGAAGAGATAAATAGTATTGTTACGTTTAGATTTAGAGGAGAGTACTGTATGTATGTAGACTTACTGTAATTTTTTTGAAATTAGAAACATGTCATGTGATTTGCCATAGGCGTATGCTTAGTAAAATAAAAAAGTGGGACCAATTATTAACCTGTTTATCACTTTACTAATAAGAATAACAAAGTCACAGATTAATAAATAAAGGAACAATGTTCTTTAACATGGTCTACCAGCTTCCTGGTTGAATGTGACTGGATACTTAAAACCGTGTGACCTGGACACACACAGAGGGCAGAACAGTACTGAGAGGAAACACACACACACAAACAACTATGCTAATGAAAGATGATAATGACTCACAACCTTCACAGTACAAGGGACAACGTGTAGGTTACCAATAGCAACACCATGCACTCTCTGTTACATACCCACACACTCATGCATGGTGTCTATCTGCTGTTGTGTCTCTTCCTGGAGGTTGCTGTCTGCTCAAACCACTGGTTAAGGTGTGAAGTCCTCCCTTTATCTATAACACTGTACGTTCTCAGAAACAACAGACTGTTAAACTAAAGCAGCTGTTTAACAGGATATACAACATAATATACTGTCTGTTGTACTATGTACAGACCAATAAAATACCAAAGTATATTTTAAGGGAGCAATTAGAATTAGCCTTTATATGGAGCAGTCTGGGGAGATGTAAGCTAATGTAGACAGGAAGAACTGTGGACAGGAGCATAGATAAACCATCAGAATCCCAGAACACTGGTAAGTACACTGTAGTCGTAGAGACACACACAGTCTAATGTCTAGACCAAGGTTCTTTATCCCTCCACTTGCCACACAAACTGTTAACCTTAAGATAATGAGGTTGGCCGATGTCCATTACCCCAAGCACAAGTCTTCCAAACTGAACTGAGTAAAATCAACTGTAACAAACAGATTACTAATATATTAAAAAAAAAACTTCCAAATGATGGTGTCTTACTTCACAAGGGAAAGGTTTTGAAACAGTCATTAAAATGATTTATGTGTGGAAGTTGATACATGAAATGGTTCATACTATGTGTCCCAGGTTAAATGTTCTGAAGTGTTGGAGGCTCCTAAGGTGTATTTTAGGATGTATACTAACTGCTGAAAGTTATTTCAGTGTTCATGTAGTCCTGCGTACTGTAACTGGCCACTGTCTACTTCCTGTTGCTGTGAAAACTTGTAGGGTTAACAACCACATGCACGTCCCCCTCAACAGGAAGAGAGATGTGGGTGAGAAACCAGCACTTTAAAAGTGCAGCTATTCTTATTTTGTCATTAACAGCTGATACAGAAAAAAACATCTTTATATTTGGGATCGCTCATTATGGGGTGAATTCTCTCTTCCACTTAAGTCACATTTTAAAATAGGCCAATTATGATCCTAGGATTGGCCAAAGAGTAACAAGTAGGCTGGCTAACCAGAGAGAGAAGAGGAAACTGTGGCCGTCAGAGTGAGATGGGAGGGAGGGAGGGAGAGCAGTAGCAGGGTTAGTAGCGTCCTGTATCTGTGATATCAGAACTCAATCTATCAACCACAATGAGGAGAGAGCTGCCTCGTTCCAGGCCGACTATATTGCAGTTGAGTTGCAAGCATAAAAAAATGGGCATCAGATTGCTATACCATATGATGTGGTTAACTGATGTGTTAAACACCAATCCAGACATTGTGAGATCTGGCAGGCGACTTCAATGTAGTCAATCTGGAACGTGGCCAATGTCTTGAGTGGGGTTGAAGGAGAGAAATGGCGGGACTTGGTAATGAAGGACGGTTTCAGCAGCAGGGAAAACACTACGTAATCTATTTTAGAATAAAGCTGTAACGTAACAAAATGTGGAACGAGCGAAGGGGTCTGAATACTTTCCGAATGCAATGTACAGTACATGGTGTTTGGTGGCCAGTCAAACTCTGGGGAGAAGATTCCCCTAGGTATAGATCTTTGATCAGCAATCCCTAACCTTAACCATTTGTGGTGGAAATGCAAAACTTACTCAAGATCAGCATCTAGTGTCCACTTCAGTTGAATTACATGTTTAAAACTGATGAGCACTGTGGGAAACAAACGTGTTTAGTTTAGAACTAAGGCTGGCTAAAGTCATGTGGTGGCCAGTGTTTCTCATCCATTGTGGATGACTGATAGAGTTCCACTATCTTCAATCACACAGATGCAGGACAGTGCAGGGGGACACAGCTACAGAAGGATATTAGAGTTGAGGTTAGAAGTAGAAGTTACTGTATTTGACCACAAGTGTGTTAAGATGTCAGAGGGAGTCTATGAAATCTCAGATGGATTTGAAGACAATGAGCCTGATGCAATGAAGAATACAGACATTGATGGCCAATCATATGCCAACGTAAGAGACTTCAAGTCCAGTCCAAGAGATGGAGTTGTTGCTTCAGGTAAGATTGCATGAACACACACACATTATTAATCAGGTGAGATGACCCTGTAGTACTATTGCTTTATGTGTCCAAATCCTGGATGATACAGTAAAACACATTACCATAGATCTTACTTTAATCATTTGTGATTCAGTACATGTTCAGTGGTGGAAGAGACCCTCTGGAGTTGCTGCAGTGTGTCTGGGGCTGCTGTGTGTTCTCTTACTGGCTTGGGTCATAGGCCTGTCTGTCTACTATAAGTTTAGTATGTTGTCACTGAGTAGCTGTTATAGAAATTTTGTTCTCAAGGTTCATAAACTGAACTTCAGTTAAACAACTCCGTCTGTAACCCAGAATTTGTAGAATACTGGTTGAAATAAGACAGACAGGAGCCCAGTCTACAATGGTCAAAGGTAAATTGTTTAATTCACGCGAGAGCTCTGAGCTCTAAAAAGGTGTACACAGTCTTTTATATGGTACAATGTTGAAATACAAAAAATACAAAGGCCCCACCATATTCCCCACCCTTTCCAGGAAATAGTGTTTTCCCACAGTACCCATTCATTCCTTATCACAATCTTTGCAACATAAGTCAACTTTGGACAGCTCCTAACCGTTCCTCCCGTCCCTAGGACCAGAAGCCTTCCCACATATGTCTGATTAGAACTAAGAATGCTTTGTTCTCACAGATACTCTCTAGGTCAAATTGTACCAGCCTGTTCCACTCTCCACAGTATTCATTTCTAGACACACACATTAATTGGACTACCATTTTGTCTTATAACCCTATCTCTATTGCATACATTTTCAGAATGGAATATTCTTAGATGTACAAACATTTAGTCATAAACATAAAATCTATAACAGTAGCCTATTTAATCATACTTAATCATCAATGATGTAGTAGTTACAAGTTTGAATAACGTTTTACTTTTACAGATGGAGTCATTGGTCATCACGTCTCAACAGAGAGAGACCAGCTTCAGACCAGTAACACCACATTGACTAAAGAAAGAAACCAGCTAAAAACTGAGAATGGTTTTCTTAGCGGGAGGCTTTCCAATCTCAGTGGGTAAACCTACAATAATAAGAGAGAGGGAGAGAGAGAGAAGCTATGGGTGTACAGGGAGTAGATATGATCAATCATGTAGGTATGTATTTATCATTCTCAACAACAGAAACGTATCTTCAACCTCAACAAGGGAGTTTGGATTGGTCCGACTGACTCTGTTACTGAGAGACCTGGATATGGGTGGACGGCGCCCCACTGACCATCACAATGTAAAATACTACTGCTCTAGTAACACTGACCACAGTGTAAGGAGTGAGACGGATTCTCTGTGTTGTTCATACTCTAGGTTCTCCATACTCAACTGGTGGACCAACACTGACAACAGAGTAAGAGATAACTACTGTTACAGTAAGGCTCCAATTTTCAGTTCGTTCAAACATTATTTATAAAGGTTATTGTCATCGTTGGCAGCAGTCAACAAAGATGAAACATGTCTGTATATTATTTAGGATTGTGATGTTCTAACTGTGATGTCTGACTGTTTTAATCCTGTAGGTACTGGTATTAACCATGATATCTAACTGTTTTAACCTTGTAGGTACTGGTATTAACCATGATATCTGATTGTTGTTAACCCTGTAGGTACTGGTATTAACCATGATATCTGACTGGTGTTAACCCTGTAGATACTGGAATTAACCATGATATCTGACTGTTTATAACCCTGTAGGTACTGGTATTAACCATGATATCTAACTGTTTTAACACTGTAGGTACTGGAAGTTAAGTGGATATTCTCAGTCGTTCAACCAGCTGTCACTCAAAAACTCCTTGACCAATCAGGTTCTTTAAGAGAGAGGGCGGCAGATAGCCTAGAAATTAAGATCGTTGGGCCAGTAACCGAAAGTTTGTTGCTTCTTCAAATCGCGAGCCGACTACGTGAAAAATCTGTCGATGTGCTCTTGAGCAAGGCACCCGAATTGCTCCTGTAAGGCTCTCTGGTTAAGAGCTTCTGCTAAATGACTAAAAGGTAAATGTAAAGGAGAGCCACGGTGGTTTCTGTTGTCATCTCATCTTTACTGGCTTAGGCTACTCACCCTCAATATCCACTTGGAGCAGTTTGTAGTGTCACATCCATTGTATGGACATTATAATGACCCATGTTTGTAGTCCTGGACCTCCTGAACATGTTGATGTATATCTGGAAGTAAACAGAGGGTCCAAATCAGCAGAAAGGTGAAAGGAAGGGGGAGTTCCGGAAACTTCTGAATTATCTTGAGGTTGTTACATATTATATTAAATATATGTGACTCACCACCTGGATTCGGTCTTATGTACAAAATTTGAAATTGTGTTTTTTACATTGGATAAAAGTAGAGACTCAGAGCTACAACATGGTATATCATACACTGCATTTGAGGAACAATGGGAAAGCTCTTCTTTGTCTACACCCATTCAGCATCATTCACACCCTCTTAAGCTTTAGCCACACCCATCTCGTTTCACTCTCGGAGAGCACACTTGACAGTCTGGCCGATGATTTGTTTACCTCTGGATAACATTAAAACAGCCTAACCAGCTCTACTGGCAACAACTTCATTACGCTTTTTTGCAGATATTTACTGACACCGACTATATACAATGGGTGTTGTACACGTAACGTTAGCTAACGAACCAGCCAGCTAAGTTAGCTAGATAAACAATAATGAACGGTGCCAACAATGCCACAGTGCTGGGAGCTAAACAACAAGGTTCAATGTTAGCTAGCTAACATTAGGCCCTAACTAGAAAAGCAAACGGCTCTGGGATACGAATAATAATGTCAGCTAGGGAGCTTGCCAGCTAACGTTAGCTAGCTAGCTAGCAGAACACTTTAGCTTGAAATGAAACCACTTTCTGTCAAAATAAAAAAATTGTAATATCTGAAAATGTAGCTAGCTAACTCTAGACTACCTTACCTGTATACATCCTCATGCATGATGGACGCGTCTACCTGTCAGGAACGCCATTCCACGGTTGCCCCGTGTTTGAAGATACAATCCGGAGACAGGTGTTTGCTCCATCTCTTTAGCTATCATAATCTAATTCCATTGATTTCAAAACTTGATCCTACAGAAAGTGGAGAGCAACACTTATGCAGCTCCACAACACCCAAAAAAATTTCAAGCCGTGTTCAACTGGATTACCTACACAGGCTGAAGAGCTCAAATAGACAGAAGCCTTCTATATGGCAGACCAATTCGAACTCGTCTCTCGGCATGTCCAGTCCACTCATTATCTCAGCCAATTATGGCTAGTGGGAAGGTTGCTGGCTTTTTCTGTGGCTTAACTAACAAGTCTCGTAATTGATCAATTTTATTCGTAATTACAGATGGCATACAAGTTTGTTATTAAGGCACATGAAAGTTCACATGTTAGAGAAGGCATTTCTGCCAAAAACGCTTTTTGATAAACAAATATTTTTTACATTCAAACGGCTCTCCTGTGAAGTTGTGACTTGCGACATACACCTAGTTTCCTGAATCGGGTCACATATGTTAACAACTAGCCTTTGTTCTCCACTTACCCTCTATGATATATATCTTCCTGGTATGATAGTGTCCTGTCCATCATCACAAATAGCAAGTCCCATTCCCTGGGCAGGAGGACTGTGTTGAGACATGGAATGATTTATTCATGCAGCAGAAAATGGTTTAACAATAAACACTATAACAATCTCTCACAAGCACAAAAGTATGCACACAAGTACGCAAACTTGTTCTATTTTTTTGTATTAGACACAACTACCTGTGTCATTTTGTTGATACTTCCCAAGAAGTACCTACAGCGGTGACCCAGACAGAGACACACAGATGACTCAGAGACAGAGATATCACTTAAAAGCAGAGACTTAACATATAGAGGGCTTGCAGTTGACGTACGACGCCTCCATGTTGGAAGACACCACATGCATTCTAGAAGCAGAGACTTAATGTATAGTAGACCTACATAGAAAGAAATACCCAGGCATTGTTAAAGATGTCGCAGGTCATCTATGCTGAGCCAGATATGAACAAGAAGGTCAAGTTTGACAGAAGTGAGATGGAGGAGAGGATTGTGGATATCTACGTCAGTGCAGACACCCTGGCGGACGGTGAGACCAGCAACAAGAGAGAAGAGACAGCAGACACTGCTCCTGATAATGGACCAGGAGACCAGCACTCAGGTAACACACACACAGACAAAAAAAAGATAAGTCTCTTGTATGTGTCCACAGAGCCTGATAGCTCAGTGAAGAGACCCTTCCTAGTTGCTGCAGTGTGTCTTGGGCTGCTGTGTGTTCTACTGGCTGGGATAATTGGCCTGTCTGTCCACTGTGAGTTTGTGTCCATTTTCATTGCTTATCAACTAGTTGTAAGAAGTGCAGGTTACTAGGCCTATTTACCTGGTGTTTTAGCTAGTATACTACGTGTTTATACTTCGTAGATAACAGAGCCATCAACGATTCTGAGGATAAAATGAACATCTTGTCACAGAGTTTTTCCCTTAATAAGACTAACACAACTGCGGAGAGAGACCAGCTACAGACCAGTTACAACAACCTGACAAAAGAGAGAGACCAGCTACAGACCAGCTACAACAACCTGACTGAAGAGAAATCTTCAGGCATAGCTTTTTGTGATGGGTCAGATGTAGAGAGAGAGAGAGAGGTGTAAGTGTGAGAAAGTGGTGTAACAATAACCCTCAGTAACAAACATTCTCTCTCTCTCTCTCTCTCTCTCTCTCTCTCTCTCTCTCTCTCTCTCTCTCTCTCTCTCTCTCTCTCTCTCTCTCTCTCTCTCTCTCTCCATAGTTATTATGTTAATGTTAAAGTGATGATTCCATCTAGTGGTTAAAGTGAGAGATTAACTCACAATAGAGGTGAAATAGTGATATTACAGACTCTGTCTTAAAACACAATGAAGAATGGAATGCTAGGGGAGAGACCTTGGACCTCCTCTAATAGGGTTGAAAAGAGGAGAGGAGATACGTGGAGAGGAGATAGAAGGAGAGGAGATAGGAGGACAGGAGATAGGAGGAGAGGAGACAAGAGGAGAGGAAATACTAATTGAGATAGAGCCTTAGTGTCAGAGAGAGACATAAGGGGGAAGAAGAAGACAAGTAATTGGTGTGTTTAGATTTAGAGGAGAGTATGTAGACATACTGTACTCTGGAAAATGATTCTTCATCATTTTTATTAGAAACATGATTTGCCATTGGCTTAAACTCAATCCAAAAAAAGCGGGACCAAATATTAACCTATACTTATCACTTTAATAATAAGAATAACAAAGTCACAGATGAATAAATAAAAGGAACAATGTTCTTTTACAAGGTCTACCAGCTTAGTGATTGAATGTGATTGGATACTTAAAACAGTGTGACCTGGACACACACAGAGGGCAGAACAGTACTGACAGGAAACACACACACACAGTGCTAATGAAGGGTGAGAATAACTCACAACCTTGACTGTACAAGGGACAAAGTGTAGGTGACCAATGGCAACACCATGCACCAGTAGACCTGTCTGCTACATACCCACACACTCATGGAAAGTGTCTAATGGGGTCTCCACCCGCTCCCTCTCTGTTCTCTGTCTGTGGTCCACAGCAGGTGACAGGACTGTTTCACAAGGCTCTATCAACCAATAATAAGGAGACTTGATGTGTCCTTAATGGCACCCTGTTTTCTATACAGTGCACTACATGGGACGCAGGCTTGTAGACCAGACAGTTGTGTATAACGTCCTCTCCTTCCCTTGTTCATTCTGTTAAATGCCACATTTCTTCCTCTTTTTAATGTTTTTGGAAGGTTATTTATGATCCAACCCTTTACTCTGTGGTTTTCCCCACAAAGAGGAAGTTAACAAGATATGAGTTTTACATGGGATGCTTCTCAATCCACCCCATCCACCGAAGTCGCCCGTCTGCATCTGCCGTGGAAGGTGGCAGAGCTACAGCTGTGTTTGTCAGACCATGAGACATCCTGAAAATGTCTTCTCACATAAACAGGCAGTAGCGTCCGAACGGTTCGGTCTACACCTCTTTGGAAAGGTGACTCTCACGAAAGCATACATGTTGGTTGCTTTGCTCTAGAATGCCCACAAGCCTCGTCTGAAAGTAGCCCGGTACAAGTTAAAAACAATTATGGAAGTATACAAAACATTAAGGACACCTTCCTAATACTGAGTTGCACCCCCTGCCCATTTGCCCTCAGAATAGCCACAATTTGGACTCTACAAGATGCCGGAAGCGTTCTACAGGAATGCTGGCCCATGTTGACTCCAATAATTGCCACAGAAGTGTCAAGTTTGCAGGATGTCCTTTGGGTGGTGGACCCTTCTTGATACACACGGGAAACTGTTTAGCGTGAAAAACCCAGCAACTTTGAAGTTCTTGACCCAAACCGGTGAGCCCGGCACCTACTACCGTTCCCCATTCAAAGGTAATTAAATATGTTGTTTTACCTATTCAAACTCTGAATGGCACATGTACACAATCCATGTCTCAATTGTCTCAAAGCTTAAAAAATATAATTTAACCTGTCTCCTCCCCTTGATCTACACTGATTGAAGTGGATTTACCAAGTGACATCAATAAGGGATCATAGCCTCCACTTGGAATCACCTGGTCAATCTATGTCATGGAAAGAGCAGGTGTTCATAATTGTTTGTACACTCAGTGTACCTATGTGACCCGATTCAGGAAACTAGGTGTATGTCGCAAGTCACGACTTCACAGGAGAGCCATGTCACATCTGCTCCTACAATGCCCCCTACTGCTTCTCCTGTGTCCCCTTGAACTGCCGCCACTCCCGATGGACTCTCTCTCTCTCTCTCTCTCTCTCTCTCTCTCTCTCTCTCTCTCTCTCTCTCTCTGTGTGATTGTGTGGGCGGAGACAGGTGTGCTGGAGTCAGAGCAGATCCCCACCAGCTGCAACCTGTTCCATAATCAAGACCTCTACAAATACTCAGTCCTGCCATTTCCACACGGCCAGGTTTTAATCTCTGCTCAGTCAGTCTACGTTTCTAGGCGTTTGTTACTATTCAGATCCTGTTGTGCCGGTTTCCCTGTCTGATGCTGTTTCCTCGCCGCTACAGTTCTGCCTGCTCTGACTCTGGTGCCTGTCTCCTGTCCCATGTCTCGTCATCCTGCTACTCTGTCCTGGATTCCTCACTCTACTACTCCCTTGGATTCCATCCCCGGACCTGCTTACAATGTCTCAACTCCTCTCGCTCCAGCCTCAGCCTCCGCACCTGGTTTCCAGCAACCCACCCGAGCTTCCCCTGACCTGCACTCCATCTTCCCCCTGTGTTTCAATAAATACCTTGGTTACTTCATTCCTTCTCCTTGTCCGAGTCTGCTCTTGGGTTCCCCTGTTCCACTCCGCATAACAATTTGAGCGTTAATATAATTTTTTAATCAAAATGCGTTTTTGGGCAGAAATGGCTTCTTTAACATGTGAACTTTCATGTGCCTTAATAACAAACTTGTATGCCATCTGTAAATACAAATAAAACTGTTAAATTATGAACCTTGTTAAACCACAGAAAAAGCGGGTGCAACCTTCCCAATAGCCATGATTGGCTTAGCTAATAAGTGGGCTGGACATGCCGAGAAATGAGTTCGAATTGGACTTTGAGCTGGTCAGTCTGTTGTTAATCCTGTCGAACGCGGCTTTAAAATATATATATATATATTGTGTAGTGCAGCTGCATAAGTGTTGCTCTCCACCTTCTGGAGGATCACGTTTTGAAATCAGTGGAATTAGAATATGATAGCTAAAGAGATGGAGAAAACACCTGTCTTCAAACTAAGGGCAACCGTGGCATGACATTCCTGACAGGGAGACATTGTTTACCTAGCTGTTAGTGTACTGTTAGCTAGCTAGCTAACGTTAGCTGGATGGCTCCCTAGCTGACGTTATTATTCGTATCCCAGAGCCATTATCTTTTCTAGTTAGAGCCAAATGTTAGCTAGCTAACGTTGAACCTGGTTGGTTATCTCCCAGCACTGTGGCATTGTTGGCACTGTGTTAATTGTTTTACTAGCTAACGTTAGCTGGCTGGCTCATTAGCTAACGTTACATGACGTGTGTACAACACCCGTTGAATAAGGCCGGTGTCAGTAAACGTCTTCAAAAAAGCGTAATGAAATTGTTGCCAGCAGTGCTGGTTAGGCTGTTTTCATGTTATCCAGAGCTAAACAAATCAAGGGTGAGCTCTGAACGCTCCAAGAGATAAACGAGATGGGTGGGAATAAAGCTTAAGAGCGTGTGAACGATGCTGAATGGGTGTAGACAAAGAAGAGCTCTTCACTAGATACCATTCAAACACACTTTCCCATTGTTCCTCAAATGCAGTAGTTTATATATAATTTCGAAGCTCTGAGTCTCTACTTTTATCCAAAGTAAAAACACAATTTCAAATTTTGCTACATATAACCGAATCCAGGTTGTGAGTCCATAGCTCATACTCATAGCTCATATATTGTTAACTTCCTATTTGCAGTGACAACACCAGAATGAAGGTTTGGATCTTAAATAATCTTCCAAAAACAATGTGTTCACCTTTGCTCTTCAACAGAGCAGAATTGTCAAGAGGAATGGATATAGTTTGATTCCAGTTTCTACTTCATCTCCTCCGAGAAACAAATATGGCCTTCCACCATCCTTCCACCATTTTAAAGTAGTCAAAGTTGTCAACTGGGTGGGTTTTGCTATAGGTTGTAGCCTCAATGGTGCTGCCCATACTGTCACAGACGCAACACAGATATACAGATGAGTCCTCTATCTATCTCTATTGGTCAAGGTCACAGTAATAGAAGGAAGAAACTGAGCTTGTAGAAAACAGCCAGTAGGGGGAGACAAACACTTATAAAAGTAGGTATTATAGCCATCGTGAGGGACTTTTCTGACCAGCAACCCATTGACAAGCAGATTATAGACAAAACCAAAAACTGACCCTGACCTTGACCCTAACCTTCACCTAATTTAGAATGTGAATAATGACATTAAGCGTACGTCTCAAATGGCACCATATTCCCTGTATAGTGCACTGCTTTTGGCCAGGGTCCATCACTATATAGGAAATAGGGTTCGATTTGGGACACAGTAAGTTTAGGGAAGTTATTGCTGGAACACCTATTGTATTGTAATTGCAGTTGATTTCAGCATGCATTGCTGTGCCAACTCATATTTAGCCATTCTACTGAACTCCTTTAATTCAGTAGAACAGCTTCCTGTCTGTCTGTATGTCTGTCAATAGTTGATGGTTATTAGCAGACCTGGGTCACATTTCATAAGGGAACACCATAGCAAAATGTTTTACAACCGCAAATGAAAAATGTTTTTCTTATTGGACAGGTACAGTTAGTCACTCCCTGCTTACTTCTGGTTGGTGCCTAATGAATAAAACCCAGATACTTTAGCTGTGCTTGGTTGAGCTTGCCTGGCATAATGGAACCAATAGAATTGTCCCAAATGCTCAAAGTATTTGACAGATTTAAAATAGTATTTAAAAACTTCTTCAGGCTAAGGGTCCATTTTTCTCAATTTCCGCCTGACTGACGTGCCCAAAGTAAACTGCCTGTTGCTCAGGCCCTGAAGCCAGGATATGTATATAATTGGTACCATTGGAAAGAAAACACTTTGAAGTTCGTAGAAATGTTAAGATAATGTAGGAGACTATAACACAATATATATGGTAGGAAAAGATCCAAAGAAAGACCAACCGGAAATGTTTTTCTTTTTTGAGAACCCATGCTCTAACAATGGAAAGTATAGGGAAACAATTACATCTAGCTCCCAGTATGCAATTCCTATGGCTTCCACAGGGTGTCAGCACTCTATGTTCAAGGTTTCAGGCTTGTTTCTTCTAAAACAAGTAAGAATAATTTCAGTACTGGGACACACTATTGGAAATTTGTGTATGCACCTGCTAATATTGATTTCCTATTGAATATACTTCTTTCCGTATGAAATATTATAGTTTGATTACATTTTAGGGTATCTGAGGAGTCAAAAGAAACGTATTTTGACTTGTTTTAACAAAGTTTAGTGGTAGATTTTTGGATTCCTTTCTCTGCATGTTGAATGAGTGGATTACTCAAATTGATGGCCCCATCTAAACTGACTTTTTGGGATATAAAGGATTTTATCTAACAAAACGACACTACATTTTATAGCTGGGACCCTTTGGATGACAAATCAGAGGAATATTTTCAAAAAGTAAGTGAATATTTAATCACTATTTGTCAATTTATAAAACCTGTTCCGGGTGGGAAAATAAATCGAACAGTGCAGTTCGATTAACAAGAATTTAAGCTTTAAACCTATATAAGACACAAGTATGTTCCTAAATGTTTCATATCCATAATTTTTGTGATTATTTATTTGAATTGCGCGCCCTCCAGGTTCACTGGAAGTTGTCCCGCTAGCGGGATCCCTATCCCACCCAGGTCTGGTTATTCATTCTTTTTTAAATCATCCAGTGTCACGATCTGAGGAAGAACTGGACCAAGGCGCAGCGGGCATAGCTTTCCACATGTTTTTATTACAAAATGGAACCAACTACAAAACAATAAAGAATAACAGACCGTAACGTCAGTAAAGCACTAACATATGCATTAACAGAAACAATAACCCACAAAGGCAGGTGGGGAAGGGAACAAACTAAATAGGATTCCCAATTAGAGGCAATGACTAACAGCTGCCTCTAATTGGGAACCAACACAAAACCCAACATAGAAAACAAACATAGAACAAAAACGCCCCTGGTCACGTCCTGGCCCAAAACCCCATAAATAACCCAGGACGTACTGGGCTGGGACGATACCCTAGAGGACTGGTGCGTGGAGCAGGAACAGGACGTACTGGGCTGGGGAGGCGCACCTCTGGGCGAGTGCGGGGAGCTGGCACTGGACGCACCGGGCTGAAGAGGCACACTGCAGGTCTGGTGCGTGGAGCCCCCAACCCCTCTTTTTACGCTGCTGCTACTCTCTGTTAATTATATATGCATAGTCACTTTAACTATACTCGCTGCTGTATATAGCCTGTATGTTTACTGTTGTTTTATTTATTTACTTACCTATTGTTCACCTAATACCTTTTTTTACACTATTGGTTAGAGCCTGTAAGTAAGCATTTCACTGTAAGGTCTACACCTGTTGTATTCGGCGCACGTGACAAATACACTTTGATTTGACATCCTGGGGTCCTGGATCATTGTTGAATATAGCAGGTCTTCCAGTGTGACCATGCTGAATAAGAGGTTATACACCACAGTGTTTTTCACAACTGGAGGATTTCAAACCAAACCAAATAGAAGGGATGTTATACCAGCTAAATGATCAAACACTCTATCCACCACATTTACATGTGTCCTACATTTAGTGTGTATACTTTATTATTTTTTTACATGCGCTTTCTAAATTAGTCAAAAGTAGTCAAAACAAGGGCAGATATTTATGACATACGCTACTGATAATAATGTTCATGCTAGTGTTGAAGAGCAAGTCTTCCTTGAGCAGCATGATTGTGGGGTCGGATGTTGGGCCGAGTGCTGCCCCTGTTGAGGCAGGTCTGAGTTTGTTGGGCCTGGGCCTTGTTCTGAACATGTTGAGACTGGGCCTGGTTCTTCCCCTGTTGAGGCTGGGCCTGGTGCTGCCCCTGTTGAGGCTGTGCTCGGGGATGTTGATGTTGGGCCCAGTGCTGCCCCTGTTGAGGCAGGTTTGAGGGAGTTGAGGCAGGGCTGAGTGTGTTGAGGTTGGTCCAGGTTCTGCCCCTGTTGAGGCTGGGCTGGGGGGTTTGAGGCTGGTAAAGGGGCTGCTCCTGTTTAGGCTGGGGCTGGTGCTGGTGGCCCTGTTAGGCCCTGTGTGCTGGGGCCTCCTGCTCTCTTGCCCTGAAGGGTGAAAGGAACCACGTACTGTACATACAGTACACATATATAGCAACACAAGAAAATAGATGGCAAGCGTAAGCAGTACCTGAACATATAGAAGAGCATGTAAGCACTCCGGGCTCTGGTCCTCAGCACAGTGGCTTCATTGGACATTGACACCTGGCTGTCGTTACAGCATAACCAGTTTCCACTGGCATTCAAGATGTCACTAATGTAGTGCCCTGTGGAACAAGGAAGACAGACTAGAGGTCAAGGGCCAGGCTATTGTGTGTAATGGAGAGTGTTGTAACAGTAAAAATACCTCCCAAATGAACTGTTTATTTGTTTCATGTGTCAAGATTTGAAATCAGAGATAAACAAATACACGTGGCATATAATTAGGCAGGCCTCTCCATTCTTTTGAATTCAATTGTGCAAACTCTAAACATATCGCTGTGCTTGTCGGGATGGAACTTCGCCTGAAGCCTGCAGCCTTGCTCACTTGGTCAAGTGGCTATTGGAGGGTCTAATTATCCCCTACACAAGGGTTCCCCAAATGGCTGCCCGAGGGAGAAATTTGGCACAAGGGTGATTTTATTTGGCCCTCCCATGTTTTCTGACCCAATAAAATGTAATTGTTAAAAGACTGTAAAAACAGCAGCAAATCAGCTCCAAGTGATCTTCTTTTTGGAAATCTGTTCCAAATGATTATCACGCACAATAAAGAGACATGTGATTGTACATAAATGTAAGCAAGGTTTGAAATTAGTCAAATATTATACCTGTTTGGGCTTCTTACAGTCAATTTGCAGTCAACAAATTATTTGTCATTTTGTGCCATACCCCTGTCCATCTGGCTAAGAAAATAATTATCACCCTCGATAATTTCACTCCCTCAGCTTTGGGAGACTTGTGTATACGGAAGAGGCGCACGTGGACGCTCAAATTGAGAGCCGAGGAGAAGGGAGTGATTTGGAATTCAGCCTATGTCATGTGTATTGTGCATCTGCATGTGTGTGTTTTAAGGTATTTACTTACCGGAGTTTGCAGAGCCTCCCAAATGAGAGACTACGCCAGTCAGCTGGTAGTAACCATTCACTGACTTCACTGGCTGCTGCTTCTGTAAGAAAACACATGTGATCATAGGATTCTCATTTCCTCTACAGTCCAACACACTGTCTTCAGTCTACTACACTACTGGTCTACTGCAAGAGGTATACTACATTGTGTACTCTTCATAACTTTCTCAGTGTTCTGTCATAACTTATTTTTCACTCTCCATCTCTCTCCTCACCACTGAGGCTGTATGCAGCACTTTCCCTGGTTCCTTGTCATTTGAATCTAAGGGGTCAAATATACATATAAAGAGCTGTGAAAACATGGTCACTTGTCAGAATTGCTCTGGACTAAAACAGCTCCCATACATCACTAAAGAAACATTTTAATTTGCAGCTTCCAGCTTCTCTGTCTGCAGGACCGTTTTGGGAGTGGGTGGTTTGTGTGGTGTTGGAGCAAGAATAGTGTTGTGGTGCCATGACCTACCTGAACAGCAGAGGGCGCTGTCTTTGGCCTCTCCAGGTGGGCTGGGTGACTTGGCTGGCGAGGGTCTGGGGATGGACACCTGGATGCTGGGGGCCTGGTTGGTGAGGACACTGTGCAGGTGTGGCACCATGTCCCCACAGAGGGTGGAGAGCCTCAGCTCCGAAGGAAAGAAAAGAGGAGCCTCCAGCTTCTCCAACCCCCCAGGTCCTCCAAACCTCTTCAGATGCAAAACCAGCACACTGCCCAAAGACCGAGAGGAAAAGAGATGAA
Source organism: Brachymystax lenok tsinlingensis (assembly GCA_030435695.1). Lineage (NCBI taxonomy): Eukaryota > Metazoa > Chordata > Actinopteri > Salmoniformes > Salmonidae > Brachymystax > Brachymystax lenok. The sequence goes on along the minus strand of CM059810.1, from coordinate 17,535,011 downwards.
CAGACAGACAATGAAACCAACCAACAAAATAACAGACAAGTGAAATTTGTTTGGTTGTGCTCATCCTTAAGTCCTACAACCTGCTCAGGAAGGTAACTACTCCTAAAGGCTCAGGACACAATGACCACTCATTTAATTAAACACTGCTAGTCCTATGAGAGGTTATAAAGGGATAACTCACAGAGGCAGTGTGTGGAACTGCTCCACCTTTGAGGCGTGGGAGGCCTTTGCAGCCCTTACATGTGAATTCAACCTTTTCGCCCTGGGTTAGAAACAAAAGCATTACAAAATGAAGGATACCACTACAATAATAAGATAGTATATTCTGAGGCAGTGGGCAGCTTGCCCTGGGTGTTAGTCTCTACACCCAGGGCTGAGCCCTAAGTGCTGACTTTGAAAGCGAGTGCTAGGCTGCTCAGCAAGGTGCGCCAGGGCTGAAGTCCAATGAGAGGTGGTTGTAGTCCTCTCTGGTGGACGACTCGCGCCCACAGCTTCAGAAGCAGGACAAAGAGAAGAAAATGCATCAGGTATGTTTCTGTTTCAGGTCACTACAATCTGTCTGTTATGCCATGTGTTTTGTAATATTATTTGTAGAACGATCATGTTCTCAGTAGATACATTACAACCAATGGGAGCTCTTACCTGGTACATGTGCAAGACCGACACAAGCTGGAACTCCAGCTGGGAAACAGGGCAGGTATAGCTCACCCCGAGCGTCTTCAGTATCATGCCCTCCTCCTTCAGCTGGCACAGCATATTCACAAGTAACTCGTGAGCGTCCTATGATGAGGAAGAGAAAGAAACTTACCAAGACAAAAGCAAATGATGAAGATAACATGAACCCTTGCAAAAAGAGCGCTCATACAGAATAGAGCAGTGCCTCAGTAACCTGTTGCGTGGTCCCCAGATACTTCAAATCATATCCCGACAAGGAGTACTTGACCTTCCACATCAGGTCTGCTTTTGAGGCCTGGTTTGCGCCACTGTCAGGTAGACCCGAACGGTGCACATCAGACAGACACCTGTAGGGAGACAGAGAGCAAATTAGCAGCTGACTGGATGGTGTCAACCTACTGGCTTACGCCTGAAGAGGCAGATGAGTATATCCAACTATGTTTGATCTAGCGGCACCCCATCATTAAACATTATTAATTCAATTCAACGCAATTTCACCTTTGAGGACGGACTATGCAGCAAACAACAAAAATGTGTTGTTTATTCTCCTAAAATATTCGGTTTGGATACTGCTCTCAATTCAAGAGCATTTAAAAAAACTACCAAATTTTCCACGGTAATGTGGAATGTTCAGTCAATGAGCATTATGGGTAATGTAGTCATTCTACACTTTCCAAATTGGCCTACAAATGCCTACATCATAATCACTGTGTCATTGTTGTTCCTCTGGGTTATGAATATTTCAAAAGAAAAGAAACTTGAAAATAAACCAAAAATACAATTCACAGCAGAATATGAAGTGGTTAAGGTTAGGAAAAGGGTCAGGGTTAGTGAATATGCTCTCCTAACCTGCAACAACAATCACTTTCTATAGAAGTGGCGTGAAAAGAGTGGGTCCCTTCTTTAATTTATGACCACGAATAGTGGGTGGGTGGGGGTGTGTCTGCTTTTGAGCCTTGCCTTACCTGGAGCAGGTTGGAGAAGGGGAGGAGCTCCAGAGTTGTTCCTGGTGCAGGATTTCCTTTGAGAAGGAAGGCAGGACCAGGAGGCACTGCAGGGTTGCGTTAAGGAAGCAAGTGTTGCCAATGTTAGGCAACCTGTGAAGAAGAAGCAGACATCAGTACACACATAGAGATGCAATATCCTAGACACATAGAGTGGCCTATGTCATAAATATTCATAACTCTATAAAGTGATGATAATGGCAGCCATCTTAGTCAGGGATAAATTCTATGTAATTACGTGAGTACACAAAGAAGTGGATGTCCTTTAGACCAAGATTGCCATAATTCATGGGTTTATACATATCTAATAAAACTGACATGTTTGATAGTAAGCCCTATCCCCTTAGTATACCAGACATTGATCTCTAAACAATAAAGAACTTATATTCAAAGCATTTGTGGTGTGTTGTTGTTTACCCAAGAAGTTCCATGTTGACCAGTGCCCCTGTTCTCCTCTGGCCCCCTGGGTCTCCTCTGACCCACTGGTGGCTGAGCTGGCCCTGGGACGAGTCACGCTGGCAAGGCTGAGACTGGCCTCTGGGGCCTTGGGCCAGAGTGTTCCTGAAGAGACAGAGGTCTGGAGGAAGGAGAGAAACAGGTCTAAAGTCTCCAAAGCAGAGATAGTATCCCTCTACACAGTCTCTCTCTTAAATACTATACTGTACTATAAACACAGTCTGAGTAGTTATGCATGTACTGCTGTACATATAAATGCAGTGTTGCAAGTAGACCAGGGCAATAGGTTAGTACTCTCTTTATCCACTAGATGTGGATAGAAGAGCCTAAAACTACAGCTTGAGGAAAATAACTCTCTGGGACTGTGCTTATCAAGCTGCCTCAGAGTAGGAGTCTGATCTAGGATCAGTTTAGCCTTTAGATCATAATAAATCAGATTATTATGGACCGAGAGGACCTGATACTAGATTAGCGCCATACTCTTGATAAACACTGGCCCTGGTCTTGTAACTCTAAACCCAACTCTCCAAAGAAACTCTAGGATGGCACTGTACTGTTTGTTTGAATTACCTGACTGTTGCGCCTCTTGGCTGGTGTCTCCATGACAGTCCAGAGGGTTGGTAGGAGAGTGAGAACTAGGCGGGACACCACTGGAGAGGATTTCACTGGGGAAGGGTGTTTGGCAGGGGACTGGGGTACAGAGGGCTGTTTATCAGGAGAGCAAGGCTGAGAGGAACATTTAACAGGAGAGGAAGGTGGATGGAGGGAGGAGAGTTGGTCAGAGGGTGAGGGGTCAGAGGTGGCGGAGGCATTCCGTTCAGAACGGTCAGTTGGAATCGGAGAGGGGGATGAAGTGCCACTCTCCTTTTTCTTTCTTGTCTTCTGCTCCACATCAATTGAATTTGCTTTCTGATGTTTTTTCTGTTGATCAGAAAATGTGAAAAAGTGCTAAATGCTTTTTTTCCCGATCCCCAGCCAATGGAAGAGGGGGGTCGTAAGAATAGGAAGAGGTAGGCCTAAATGAGAGGAACTTAGCTATCTATCCTAAACCTCAAAGTACACAGTATAGACAGGTTACATTGAGTGACATTTGCAAAAGCCGATCTTCATCTACATTTCATGTACACTTTTTATGTATTTGTCAATCAGAATGTACTTTTACTTGTACTCTTCCCAGTAGGTCTAAGAGAAAAAGACTACTCCAGAATTTAAGTAGTTGTTAATCGATTAAAAGACCAGATTTCATACTCTTTTTTGCACCAGCAGAAACAAGCCATGTCAATAACCAATGAAGACTGATACATATCCACATTAACCCATTGTTCAAATTGGCTTTAAGACCATTGTGATGTCATAGGTCATGACACCACCCTCTGGCAACCCAATCTATAATTATTTTAAATATAGTGCTCAATGAACAAATATGTTTTATTGAAGAGCAAAGTTATGCAGTACACATAAAATATTGTAGATATGCTCCATTGTTTTCTTGTTTCTTTTTTTACATACATTTTGTGTATATTGTTATATTGTATATTATCTTCATCTTTCTTGTTTTTTGATAGTTGTTATGTTGTTTGTGGATTGGTCATCTGTTTATCGAAATGCTAAATGCTTTTTCTCTTATTCACCAGCAGATAATTATTTTTTTTAATATATATATTTTTTTACCTTTATTTAACTAGGCAAGTCAGTTAAGAACAAATTCTTATTTTCAATGACGGCCTAGGAACAGTGGGTTAACTGCCTTGTTCAGGGGCAGAACAACATATTTTTAAGGACAAAGGGTTGGTCAAAAGAATGTGAACAGGTGATTGAGAATGATCCTAAACCTCAAACAACAATGCAGATTGGTTAGGGACAGTTTTCCGTATTCAATCTTGCCCTGAGGGCAACTCTGCCTCAAGGGCATAGTGAATGTGATTGGTTCAAATAAAGTTGCATCAGACTGCAGAACAACTTGCGGGCTGCAGCAGAATTCTATGGTTATTTAAGTGTCAGCCGTTGCTGCCATTAATGCTAGTTAGTGCTAGTTTGACCACCAGAGGGCATATTTGAAGCATTTGACAGTTTTTAATATTGAACTAATCATTGGATAACAGATCGGCTCTCGGAACTTAATTACACGCTGCTACTTCTCTCTCTCTCTCTCTCTCTCTCTCTCTCTCTCTCTCTCTCTCTCTCTCTCTCACTCTCTCTCTCACACTCACACTCACTCACACACACACACACACACACACACACACACACACACAAACAAACTTGCTGTCTTGACCTCTGAATGCTCGGCCATGAAAACCCAAATGACATTCACTCCTAAGGTGCTGACCGGTTGCACCTCTATAACCACTCTTTATATTATTTACAGTAGTGATGGACAGCCTGGAGGCATTTTGTTTTTCACAAGCTAGGAGGCTGTGAATTCTGCAAACAAGCCAACCTAACTAAGAAATACATTTTGTTGGTTGCCATAGTGAATAATCCTAAAACAATTGGTTAGACACATAAATGGAACCATCAAAGAGTTTACCGGAATCTCTAAATGAAAATACTTGCAGATCAATACAGATCAACAAATAAAGTAGTAGATTTAATTACATTTAGAGGATTCTAAATTAATATCTAAGTTGCTTTTTTAAAATGTATATGCTTTTATTGTAACAATTGGATGACTTTGGGAGTTTCAGTAAGCAACAATTTGTTGCCTTCATTAGCCTACGTTTTCTTAAAATAACTCCAGCACAGAGAAGAGAAAGGAGCCTTAAATAATTCAACAATAATGCATCATGAGGTCAGTACATTAGACACAACATGTATCAAGGCACAAGGCGAGACCCAAAAGCAGAAACAGGAGGCAGACGGTTGGAGTCTGTCAGTGTTGAATAATCCAAAGGGGTAGGCAATGGTCGTGGACAGGCAAAAAGGTCAAAACCAGATCAGAGTCTAGGAGGTACAGAGTGGCAGACAGGCTCGTGGTCAAGGCACAACACAACATGAGGTCAGTACATTAGACACAACATGAGGTCAGTAGAGTAGCCACAACATGAGGTCAGTACAGTAGCCACAACATGAGGTCAGTACAGTAGACACAACATGAGGTCAGTACAGTAGACACAACATGAGGTCAGTACAGATGACACAACATGAGGTCAGTACATTAGACACAACATGAGGTCACTACAGTAGACACAACATGAGGTCAGTACATTAGACACAACATGAGGTCACTACAGTAGACACAACATGAAGTCAGTACAGTAGACACAACATGAGGTCAGTACATTAGACACAACATGAGGTCAGTACATTAGACACAACATGAAGTCAGTACAGTAGACACAACATGAGGTCAGTACATTAGACACAACATGAGGTCAGTACATTAGACACAAGATGAAGTCAGTACAGTAGACACAACATGAGGTCAGTACATTAGACACAACATGAGGTCAGTACATTAGACACAACATGAGGTCAGTACATTAGACACAACATGAGGTCAGTACAGTAGCCACAACATGAGGTCAGTACATTAGACACAACATGAGGTCAGTACAGATGACACAACATGAGGTCAGTACATTAGACACAACATGAGGTCACTACAGTAGACACAACATGAGGTCAGTATATTAGACACAACATGAGGTCACTACAGTAGACACAACATGAAGTCAGTACAGTAGACACAACATGAGGTCAGTACATTAGACACAACATGAGGTCAGTACATTAGACACAACATGAGGTCAGTACATTAGACACAACATGAGGTCACTACAGTAGACACAACATGAGGTCAGTACATTAGACACAACATGAAGTCAGTACAGTAGACACAACATGAGGTCAGTACATTAGACACAACATGACGTCAGTACATTAGACACAACATGAAGTCAGTACAGTAGACACAACATGAGGTCAGTACATTAGACACAACATGAGGTCAGTACATTAGACACAACATGAGGTCAGTACATTAGCCACAACATGAGGTCAGTACAGTAGACACAATATGAGGTCAGTACAGTAGACACAACATGAGGTCAGTACAGTAGACACAACATTACTCTTTCATCATCTTCCTCTTTTTACATGTCCCTTTAATTCTGGGGATGACATCATAAACAGTCAGTTTCAGACTCAGAGCAGCGACAGAAACAGACACAGGGTCAACAATAGGACCAGATCCTGAGTATAGACAGAAAACACAGTAAGTTGTTGAAGATGTCTCAGGTCATCTATGCTGAGCCAGATATGAACAAGAAAGTGAAGATTGACAGAGGTGAGATGGAGGAGAGGATTGTGGATATCTACGTCAGTGCAGACACCCTGAGAGACGGTGAGACCAGCACCAAGAGAGAAGAGACAGCAGACACTGCTCCTAATAATGGACCAAGAGACCAGCACTCAGGTAACACACACACACACACACACACACACACACAGACAGACCGACCATACAATTATATTTTATGTGTCCACAGAGCCTGATAGCTCAGGGAAGAGACCCTTCCTTGTTGCTGCAGTGTGTCTGGGGCTGTTGTGTGTTCTACTGACTGGGATCATAGGCCTGTCTGTCTACGGTGAGTTTGTGTCCAAGTTCATTGCATATCACCTAGTTGTAAGAAGTGCTGGTTACTAGGCCTTTTTACCAGGTGTTTTAACTAGTAACTACGTGTTTATAATTTTGAAGCTAACAGAGCCATCAAAGATTCTGAGGATAAAAGGAACACCTTGTTCCAGAGTTTCTCCCTTTATAAAACCAACGCAACTGCAGAGAGAGACCAGTTACAGACCAGCTACAACAACCTGACTATAGAGAGAGACCAGCTACAGACCAGATACAATAACCTGACTAAAGAGAAAGACCTTCTTCAGTCAAAGCTTTTGATGATAGGTGGGATATGAACTGTCAAATCAACAGTAATTATATATCAATGGGTTTATGAACATAGAGATACTGGCTAAGTTTCTCAATGTAGTTCACCTTTGCTCTTCAACAGAGCAGCATTGTCAGGAGGGATGGAGATACTTTGACTCCAGTTTGTACTTCCTCTCTACTGAGAAGAAATCCTGGGAGAAGAGCAGACAGGACTGTCAGGGAAGAGGAGCAGACCTGGTGATCATAGACAGCAGAGAGGAACAGGTGAGAGAGAGAGAGAGAGAGAGAGAGAGAGAGAGAGAGAGAGAGAGAGAGAGAGAGAGAGAGAGAGAGAGAGAGAGAGTGAAGAGTATTATTTTCATCCATACACTAATACGTGGGCAGTATTTTATGAATGTATGAAGAATGACATCCTCTTTATCTTTCTCAACAACAGACATTTCTCTTCAACCTCCACCTGAGAGCCTGGATTGGTCTGACTGACTCTGTTACTGAGGGGACCTGGAAGTGGGTGGATGGCACAACACTGACTACATGGTGAGAGATTTGACCATTTTACCTTGTGATATGGAGATACAATACATGTTAATCAAAATGTATGTTTCAACTCATGAATGTCATTTAATTAGAACTATTGATTTTTTATAGATACCAGGCAATATTTACATGCAAAAATGTAATCGAAAGAGTAAAAAATATATCATTGTTAATGTCCCATTCTTGATAATGGTATGATCATCTCACAGTGTGTCTTTAATGTCTTTAAAGGTGATGAAACCTAGGACTTTGTCTATAATTGAGGAGGATGTTTCTACCACAGTGTCTGGACCGTCTGGATCTCTGTGTTGTTTAGGTACTGGAGGACAGGAGAGCCTAATAATGGTGGTCAGTTATCTGGGCAGGAGGACTGTGTTGAGATATACTACAGACAATATGACCCTGTAAAGACATGGAATGATGACAAATGTAGCACAAATCATAACTGGATCTGTGAGATAGTGGTGTAACAATAACCTACTGTCACAATCTCTCTCTCGTTCTCTCTTTAGTAGTTATTATGTTGATGGTTGGATACAGTGCTGAATGGTTAAGTGATGATCCCACCTATTGGTTAAAGTGAGAGATGAACACACCAAAGAGGTGAAATAGTTGTATTACAGATTTGCCTACGGGCTCTTTTTAATGCACCTTCCTCGATTCCTCCTCACATCCTCTCTCCTCCGCTCCTTCTCAAAACACATTGGATAATACAATCCTAGGGAGGGACCTTGGACCTTCTCTACTAATAGGGTTGAAAGGAGGAGAGGAGACAGGAGGAGTGGAATCTAGGAAGGACTAATTGAGATAGAGCCTTAGTGTCAGAGAGAGACATAGAAGAGGAAGAGAATGAGGAAGAGAGAAAAATAAGACAAATTGTTGTTTAGATTTAGAGAGTATGTAGTGATACTGTACTCTGTAAAATGCTTCTTCCTTATTTTTATTAGAAACATGTCATGTGATTTGCAGTAGGTTCATGCTTAGTAAAAAGAAAGTGATACAAATGATTAACCTATGCTTATCAATTTAATAATAATAATAACAAAGTCACAGATTAATAAATGAAGCAACAATGTCCTTTAACAAGATCTACCAGCTTCCTGATTGAATGTGATTGGATACTTAATACAATGTGGCCTGGACACACACAGAGGGCAGAACCGTACTGAGAGGAAACACACACAGCCACTAAAAAAAAACGTTGCTAATGAAAGGTGAGAATGACTCACAACCTTCACTGTACAAGGGACAATGTGTAGGTGACCAATGGCAACACCAATCACAATGCACCAGCTACATACCCGCACACTCATGCATGGTGTCTATATGCTGTTGTGTCACTTCCTGAAGGTTGCTGTCTGCTCAAACCACTGGTTAAGGTGTGAAGTCCTCCCTACACCTATAACACTGTACGTTCTCAGACACAACAGACTGTTAAGCTAAAGCAGCTGTTTAACAGCATGACAGAATATACTGTCCATTGTACTGTGTGCAGCTCCATAAAGTAACAAAGTATATTTTAAAGGAGCAATTCGATTTATGCTAATGTTGACAGGAAGAGACGTGGACAGGTTATAGTGAACAAGAGCATATTTGGGGCTCCTGAGTGGCGCAGCATCACATCCAGCCATGATTGGGAATCCCATAGGGCGGCACACAAGTTGCCCAGCATTTACCTTATGATAATGTGATGAGGTTGGCCGATGCCTCATGCCCCAAGTCTTTAAAACTCAACTGAGTAAAATAAACAGATTATTAATATTCAAAACAGAATACAATGTGACTTCCAAATGAATATGTCTTACTTCACAAGGGAAAGCTTTGGAAATTATATACTTGAGGAAATTGATACATGAAATGCTAAATACAACCTAAATCTCCTAAATGAAAGGTTGTTCCTTTAAGACTAGAGGTTAAATGTTCTGAAATGTTTGAGGCTCTGTATTTCAGGATGTATACTAACTGCAGAAACATTCATTTTCCTGTTCATAAAGTCCTGTGTAACCCCCCTCCCCAGTCTGTATTTCCAACCTGGTCTCAGAGCATTTCGTACTATCCTGTATGTAAAGCCGAGACACTCCATTTAGTATGATATGTTACGTTTCACATGGTATGTTTCAATTTGGGGATGTCCATCATCCATTTAGTATGATATGTTATGACTTACAATGTGTATGATAATGCTACTTAATTGCAATGTGTATGATATGTTACGAATTTGCAAAACGCATAATATATTATGAATTTTCTAAACATATGATATGTTATGAATTCTACTAACATTAGCTAGCTGGCTAACGTTAGCAAGGTGAGGGGTTACCTGTAACTGGCCACTATATTTCCTGTCAGTACAGTAGACACAACATGAGGTCAGTACATTAGACACAACATAAGGTCAGTACATTAGACACAACATAAGGTCAGTACATTAGACCCAACATGAGGTCAGTACAGTAGACAACATGAGGTCAGTACAGTAGACAACATGAGGTTAGTACAGTAGACACAACATGAGGTCAGTACATTAGACACAACATGAGGTCAGTACATTAGACACAACATGAGGTCAGACAGTAGACACAACATGAGGTCAGTACAGTAGACACAACATGAGGTCAGTACATTAGGCACAACATGAGGTCAGTACATTAGATGCAACATGAGGTCAGTGCATTAGACACAACATGAGGCCAGTACAGTAGACACATCATGAGGTCAGTACAGTAGACACAAACATGAGGTCAGTACAGTAGACACAACATGAGGTCAGTACATTAGAAACAACATGAGGTCAGTACATTATTAGATGCAACATGAGGTCAGAACATAAGCCACAACATGAGGTCAGTGCATTAGACACAACATGAGGTCAGTACAGTAGACACAACATGAGGTCAGTACAGTAGACACAACATGAGGTCAGTACATTAGATGCAACATGAGGTCAGTACAGTAGACACAACATGAGGTCAGTACAGTAGACACAACATTACTCTTTCTTCATCTTCCTATTTTTACATGTCCCTTTAATTCTGGGGATGACATCATAAACAGTCAGTTTCAGACTCAGAGCAGAGACAGAAACAGACACTGGGTCAACAATAGGACCAGATCCTGAGTATAGACACAAAACACAGTAAGTTGTTGAAGATGTCTCAGGCCATCTATGCTGAGCCAGATATGAACAAGGAGGTGAAGTTTGACAGAGGTGAGATGGAGGAGAGGATTGTGGATATCTACATCAGTGCAGACACCCTGAGAGACGGTGAGACCAGCACCAAGAGAGAAGAGACAGGAGACACTGCTCCTAATAATGGACCAGAGACCAGCACTCAGGTAACACACACACACACACACAGACAGACACACAGACAGACCGACCATACAATTATATTTTATGTGTCTACAGAGCCTGATAGCTCAGGGAAGAGACCCTTCCTAGTTGCTGCAGTGTGTCTGGGGCTGCTTTGTGTTCTACTGGCTGGGATCATTGGCCTGTCTGTCCATTGTGAGTTTGTGTCCATTTTCATTGCTTATGACCTAGTTGTAAGAAGTGCAGGTTACTAGGCCTATTTACCTGGTGTTTTAGCTAGTATACTATGTGTTCATACTTTGTAGATAATAGAGCCATCAAAGATTCTGAGGATAAAATGAACATCTTGTCACAGAGGTTTTCCCTTAATAAGACTAACACAACTGCAGAGGGAGACCAGCTACAGACCAGATACAACAACCTGACAAAAGAGAGAGACCAGCTACAGACCAGATACAACAACCTGACTGAAGAGAAATCTCCAGGCATAGCTTTTTGTGATGGGTGAGATGTAGAGAGAGAGGTGTAAGTGTGAGAAAGTGGTGTAACAATAACCCCCAGTAACAAACATTCTCTCTCTCTCTCTCTCTCTCTCTCTCTCTCTCTCTCTCTCTAGTTATTATGTTAATGTTAAAATGATGATTCCACCTAGTGGATAAAGTGAGAGATGAACTCACAATAGAGGTGAAATAGTGATATTACAGACTCTGTCTTAAAACACATTGGAGAATGATGGAATGCTAGGGGAGAGACCTTGGACCTCCTCTAAGAGGGTTGAAAACAGGAAAGGAGATACGCGGAGAGGAGATAGAAGGAGAGGAGATAGGAGGAGAGGAGATAGGAGGACAGGTGATAGGAGGAGAGGAGACAGGAGGAGAGGAATCTAGGAAATACTAATTGAGATAGAGCCTTAGTGTCAGAGAGAGACATAAGGGGGAAGAAGAAGACAAATAATTGTTGTGTTTAGATTTAGAGGAGAGTATGTATACATACTGTACTCTGGAAAATGATTATTCATAATTTTTATTAGAAACATGATTTGCCATTGGTTTAAACTCAATACAAAAAAAAGGGGGACCAACTATTAATCTATACTTATCACTTTAAAAATAAGAATAACAAAGACATAGATGAATAAATGAAAGGAACAATATTCTTTAACAAGGTCTACCAGCTTAGTGATTGAATGTGATTGGATACTTAAAACAGTGTGACCTGGACACACACAGAGGGCTGAACAGTACTGAGAAGAAACACACACACACAGTGCTAGTGAAGGGTGAGAATAACTCCCAACCTTCACTGTACAAGGGACAAAGTGTAGGTGACCAATGGCAACACCATGCACCAGTAGACCTGTCTGCTACATACCCACACACTCATGCATAGTGTCTAATGGGGTCTCCACCCGCTCCCTCTCTGTTCTCTGTCTGTGGTCCACAGCAGGTGACAGGACTGTTTCAAGGCTCTATCAACCAATAAGAAGGAGACTTGAAATGTGTCCTTAATGGCACCCTATTTTTCTATACAGTGCACTACATGGGACTTGAGGCTTGTAGACCAGACAGTAGTGTATAACGCCCTCTCCTTCCCTTGTTCATTATGTTAAATGCCACATTTCTTCCTCTTTTAATGTTTTTGGAAGGTTATTTATGATCCAACCCTTCACTCTGTGGTTTTCACCACAAAGAGGAAGTTAACAAGATATGAGTTTTCATTGGGATGCTTCTCAATCCACCGTGATCCACCGATGTCGCCTGGCCTGCATCTGCCGTGGAAGGTGGCAGAGCTACAGCTGTGTTTGTCAGACCATGAGACATCCTGAAAATATCTTCTCACATAAACAGGCAGTAGTGTCCGAACGGTTCGTTCTACACCTCTTTGGAAAGGTGACTCTCACTTAAAGCATACATGTTGGTTGCTTTGCTCTAGAATGCCCACAAGCCTCGTCTGAAGGTAGCCCGGTACAAGTTCAAAACAATTATGGAAGTATACAAAACATTAAGGACACCTTCCTAGTACTGAGTTGCACCCCCGGCCTTTTGCCCTCAGAATAGCCTCAATTTGGACTCTACAAGATGTCGGAAGCGTATTACAGGAATGATGGCCCATGTTGACTCCAATAATTGCCACAGAAGTGTCAAGTTTGCAGGATGTCCTTTGGGTGGTGGACCCTTCTTGATACACCACGGAAACTGTTTAGCATGAAAAACCCAGCAGCTTTGCAGTTCTTGACACAAACCGGTGAGCTCTGGCACCTACTACCGTTCCCCATTCAAAGGTAATTAACTAACTAAGATTATAAATGTATGATTTAAGTTTAAAATGAAGCCTTTTTCTTCATATGTGCCCTGTTATACTTGTGGTGACTTTATATCCATGGATGAAAAGTGGCCTGTGTTTTCAAGACAGATGCAGTACATAAGGCCTACATAGAATGTGAATAATGACATTAGGCGACGTCTCAAATGGCACCATATTCCCCTGTATAGTGCACTGCTTTTGGCCAGGGTCCTCACTATATAGGAAATAGGGTTCCATTTGGGACACAGGACGTTTAGGGAAGTTATTGCTGGAACACCTATTGCATTGTAATTGCAGTTGATTTCAGCATGCATTGCTGTGCCAACTCATATTTAGCCATTCTACTGAATTCCTTTAACTTCTTATGAGCGGCAGCTGAGGTGTCGGTTTTGGAGAGTTTGGCCTGCCACTCAGGCCCAGAAACTAGGATATGCACATAATTAGTACTATTGGACAGGAAACACTCTGAAGTTTCAAAGAGTGTTAAAATGTTGTCTGTGAGTATAACAGAACTAATATAGCAGGCGAAAACCAGAGGAATTTCTTGTCCTGGAAAAAGTGTTTTTGACACATTGCCTCATTTTGAACCACTCCCTATTGAAAACAGCCATATAAGGGAGAAAGATTGCAGTACCTATTGCTTCCACTGGATGTCAACAGTCTCTAGACAGTGTTTGGTGATGTTAGGTTGCTCTGGATGGTAATAGAAGAAGAATTTCGAACTAGTCATCGGATGTAAACAGAAGAGGAAGCGCATTCACGGCTCGCAAGGCTGTGGTTTTTTCCTTTCCTATCGCCCAGTTTATAATCCGGTTGAAATATTATAGTAAATATACATAAACGTGTTCCTAAGGATACATTATCAATGATGTTTGATTGTTCTTGGACAAGTGTATAGGTATAGGTTGAACGTGTTCTCTTCACGGTTCAATGGGCGAGGACGCTGTATTTTGTGAATATAACGCGCCAACCAAACTGGAGATTTATGGATATAATAAATGACTTTTTCTAACAAAAGAACCATTGGATGTCTTCGTTGGACACTTGGGAAGCCCTCAGCAGAAGTTTTGAAAGGTAAGGGATTTTATATGAGTGATTTCATGCGTTTTATGAGACTCCGCTTTGGTTATGGATTTATGCTAATGCATAAAAATATGAGAGGGGCTATCCTCAAACAATCAAATGTTGTGCTTTCGCCATAAAGCCTTTTTGAAATCTGACAATGCTGTGATATTGCCAAGAATCAGAGCTTTTGATGACTATGCAATAAATGTATTTTGATGAATGTTTAATAATTTAACTTTTGGATTTTGAAATTGGCGCCTTTACATTTCACCGGGTAGTGTCGGGAGTAGTTAATAACAGCTTCCTGTCTGTCTGTATGTCTGTCAATAGTTGGTGGTTATTAGCAGACCTGGGTCACATTTTATTAGGGGAATACCATAGCAAAATGTTTTACAAACCGCAAATGAAAACATGTTTTTCTTATTGGACATTTACAGTTAGTCATGCCCTGTTTCCGTGAGGGGAATTAAACAATTAAACCTAGCACCAGTATGCAATTCCTATGGCTTCCACAGGGTGTCAGCACTCTATGTTCAAGGTTTCAGGCTTGTTTCTTCTAAAACGAGTAAGAATAATGAGTTTCAGTACTGGGACACACTATTGGAAATGTGTGTATGCACCGCCGATGAAGACAAGACGCACCTGCTAATATTGATTTCCTATTGATTTCTTATTCCTTCTTTCCGTATGAAATATTATAGTTTGATTACATTTTAGGGTCTGAGGAGTCAAAATAAACGTATTTTGACTTGTTTTAACAAAGTTTAGAGGTAGATTTTTGGATTCCTTTCTCTGCATGTTGAACCAAGGATTACTCAAATCGATGGCGCCATTCTAAACTGACTTTTTGGGATATAAAGGATTTTATCTAACAAAACGACACTACATTTTATAGCTGGGACCCTTTGGATGACAAATCAGAGGAATATTTTCAAAAAGTAAGTGAATATTTAATCACTATTTGTCAATTTATAAAACCTGTTCCGGTGGAAAAATATTTTGATGTGGGGCGCCGTCCTCAAACAATTGCATGGCATGCTTTCGCTGTAATGGTTACTCAAATCGAACAGTGCAGTTCGATTAACAAGAATTTAAGCTTTCAACCTATATAAGACACATGTATGTTCCAAAATGTTTCATTTCCATAATTTTTGTGATTATTTCTTTGAATTGCGCGCCTCCAGGTTCACTGGAAGTTGTCCCGCTGAAGGGAACCCTATTCCACCCAGGTCTGGTTATTCATTCTTTTTTAAAGCATCCAGTGTCACGATCTGAGGAAGAACTGGACCAAGGCTCAGCAGGCATAGCGTTCCACATGTTTTTAATACAAAATGGAACCAACTACAAAACAATAAAGAATAACAGACCGTAACATCAGTAAAGCACTAACATATGCATTAACAGAAACAATAACCCACAAAGGCAGGTGGGAAGGGAACAAACTAAATAGGATTCCCAACTAGAGGCAAACGACTAACAGCCTTGTTCTGAACATGTTGAGACTGGGCCTGGTTCTTCCCTGTTGAGGCTGGGCTGGGGTGTTGAAGCTGGGCCTGGTGCTGCCCCTGTTGAGGCTGTGCTCGGGGATCTTGATGTTGGGCCCAGTGCTGCCCCTGTTGAGGCAGGTTTTAGGGAGTTGAGGCAGGGCTGAGTGTGTTGAGGTTGGTCCAGGTTCTGCCCCTGTTGAGGCTGGGCTGGGGGGTTTGAGGCTGGGCCTTGTACTACCCCTGTTGAGGCAGGTCTGAGTGTTTCGAGGCTGGTAAAGGGGCAGCCCTGTTTAGGTTGGGGCTGGTGCTGGTGGCCCTGTTAGGCCCTGTGTGCTGGGGCCTCCTGCTCTCTTGCCCTGAAGCGTGAAAGGAACCACTTACTGTACATACAGTACACATATATAGCAACACAAGAAAATAGATGGCAAGAGTAAGCAGTACCTGAACATATAGAAGAGCATGTAAGCACTCCGGGCTCTGGTCCTCAGCACAGTGGCTTCATTGGACATTGACACCTGGCTGTCGTTACAGCAGAACCAGTTTCCACTGGCAGTCAAGATGTCACTAATGTAGTGCCCTGTGGAACAAGGAAGACAGACTAGAGGTCAAGGGTCAGGCTATTGTGTGTAATGGAGTGTGTTGTAACAGTAAAAATACCTCCCAAATGAACTGTTTATTTGTTTCATGTGTCAAGATTTGCAATCAGAGATAAACAAATACACGTGGAATATAATTAGGCAGGCCTCTCCATTCTTTTGAATTCAATTGTGCAAACTCTAAACATATCGCAGTGCTTGTCGGGATGGAACTTCAGTGCTTGTCGGGATGGAAGCCTGCAGCCTTGCTCACTTGGCGAAGTGGCTATTGGAGGGTCTAATTATCCCCTACACAAGGGTTCCCCAAATGGCTGCCCGAGGGAGAAATTTTGCACACATGGGTGATTTTATTTGGCCCTCCCATGTTTTCTGACCCAATAGAATGTAATTGTTAAAAGACTGTAAAAACAGCAGCAAATCAGCTCCAAGTGATTTTCATTTTGGAAATCTGTTCCAAATGATTCTCACGCACAATAAAGAGACATGTGATTGTACATAAATGTAAGCAAGGTTTGAAATTAGTCAAATATTATACCTGTTTGGGATTCTTACAGTCAATTTGCAGTCAACAAATTATTTGTCATTTTGTGCCATACCCCTGTCCATCTGGCTAAGAAAATAATTATCACCCTCGATAATTTCACTCCCTCAGCTTTGGGAGACTTGTGTATACGGAAGAGGCGCACGTGGACGCTCAAATTGAGAGCCGAGGAGAAGGGAGTGATTTGGAATTCAGCCTATGTCATGTGTATTGTGCATCTGCATGTGTGTGTTTTAAGGTATTTACTTACCGGAGTTTGCAGAGCCTCCCAAATGAGAGACTACGCCAGTCAGCTGGTAGTAACCATTCACTGACTTCACTGGCTGCTGCTTCTGTAAGAAAACACATGTGATCATAGGATTCTCATTTCCTCTACAGTCCAACACACTGTCTTCAGTCTACTACACTACTGGTCTACTGAATGAGGTATACTACATTGTGTACTCTTCATAACTTTCTCAGTGTTCTGTCATAACTTATTTTTCACTCTCCATCTCTCTCCTCACCACGGAGGCTGTCTGCTGCACTTTCCCTGGTTCCTTGTCATTTGAATCTAAGGGGTCAAATATACATATAAAGAGCTGTGAAAACATGGTCACTTGTCAGAATTGCTCTGGACTAAAACAGCTCCCACACATCACTAAAGAAACATTTTAATTTGCAGCTTCCAGCTTCTCTGTCTGCAGGACTGTTTTGGGAGTGGGTGGTTTGTGTGGTGTTGGAGCAAGAATAGTGTTGTGGTGCCATGACCTACCTGAACAGCAGAGGGCGCTGTCTTTGGCCTCTCCAGGTGGGCTGGTGACTTGGCTGGCGAGGGTCTGGGGGATGGACACCTGGATGCTGGGGGCCTGGTTGGTGAGGACACTGTGCAGGTGTGGCACCATGTCCCCACAGAGGGTGGAGAGCCTCAGCTCCGAAGGAAAGAAAAGAGGAGCCTCCAGCTTCTCCAACCCCCCAGGTCCTCCAAACCTCTTCAGATGCAGAACCAGCACACTGCCCAAAGACCGAGAGGAAAAGAGATGAACAGACAGACAATGAAACCAACCAACAAAATAACAGACAAGTGAAATTTGTTTGGTTGTGCTCATCCCTAAGTCCTACAACCTGCTCAGGAAGGTAACTACTCCTAAAGGCTCAGGACACAATGACCACTCATTTCATTAAACACTGCTAGTCCTATGAGAGGTTATAAAGGGACAACTCACAGAGGCAGTGTGTGGAACTGCTCCACCTTTGAGGCGTGGAGGCCTTTTCAGCCCTTACATGTGAATTCAACCTTTTCGCCCTGGGTTAGAAACAAAAGCATTACAAAATGAAGGATACCACTACAATAATAAGATAGTATATTCTGAGGCAGTGGGCAGCTTGCCCTGGGTGTTAGTCTCTACACCCAGGGCTGAGCCCTAAGTGCTGACTTTGAAAGCGAGTGCTAGGCTGCTCAGCAAGGTGCAGCTCAGGGCTGAAGTCCAATGAGAGGTGGTTGTAGTCCTCTCTGGTGGACGACTTCGCGCCCACAGCTTCAGAAGCAGGACAAAGAGAAGAAAAAGGCATCAGGTATGTTTCTGTTTCAGGTCGCTACAAAGTGTCTGTTATACCATGTGTTTTGTAATATTATTTGTAGAAAGATCATGTTCTCAGTAGATACATTACAACCAATGGGAGCTCTTACCTGGTACATGTGCGCACCGACACAAGCTGGAACTCCAGCTGGGAAACAGGGCAGGTATAGCTCACCCCGAGCGTCTTCAGTATCATGCCCTTTTCCTTCAGCTGGCACAGCATATTCACAAGTAACTCGTGAGCATCCTATTTATTTTATTTCACCTTTATTTAACCAGGTAGGCAAGTTGAGAACAAGTTCTCAACTATGATGAGGAAGAGAAAGAAACTTACCAAGATAAAAGCAAATGATGAAGATACCATGAACCCTTGCAAAAAGAGCGCTCAAACAGAATAGAGCAGTGCCTCAGTAACCTGTTGCGTGTCCCCCAGATACTTCAAATCATATCCCGACAAGGAGTACTTGACCTTCCACATCAGGTCTGCTTTTGAGGCCTGGTTTGCGCCACTGTCAGGTAGACCCAACGGTGCACATCAGACAGACACCTGTAGGGGAGACAGAGAGTAAATTAGCAGCTGACTGGATGGTGTCAACCTACTGGCTTACGCCTGAAGAGGCAGATGAGTATATCCAACTATGTTTGATCATTAAACATTATTAATTCGACACAACGCAATTTCACCTTTGAGGACGGACAATACAGCAAACAACAAAAATGTGTTGTTTATTCTCCTAAAATATTCGGTTTGGATACTGCTCTCAATTCAAGAGCATTTTTAAAAAAAAACTAACAAATTTCCCACGGTAATGTGGAATGTTCAGTCAATGAGCATTATGGGTAATGTAGTCATTCTACACTTTCCAAATTAGCCTACAAATGCCTACATCATAATCACTGTGTCATTGTTGTTCCTCTGGGTTATGAATATTTCGAAAATAAAAGAAACTGGAAAATAAACCAGAAATACAATTCACAGCAGAATATGAAGTGGTTAAGGTTAGGAAAAGGGTCAGGGTTAGTGAATATGCTCTCCTAACCTGCTACAACAATCACTTTCTATAGAAGTGGCGTGAAAAGAGTGGGTCCCTTCTTTAATTTATGACCACGAATAGTGGGTGGGTGGGGGTGTGTCTGCTTTTGAGCCTTGCCTTACCTGAGCAGGTTGGAGAAGGGGGAGGAGCTCCAGAGTTGTTCCTGGTGCAGGATTTCCTTTGAGAAGGAAGGCAGGACCAGGAGGCACTGCAGGGTTGCGTTAAGGAAGCAAGTGTTGCCAATGTTAGGCAACCTGTGAAGAAGAAGCAGCCATCAGTACACACATAGATATACAATATCCTAGACACATAGAGTGGCCTATGTCATAAACATTCATAACTCTATAAAGTGATGATAATGGCAGCCGTCTTAGTCAGGGATAAATTCTATGTAATTACGTGAGTACACAAAGAAGTGGATGTCCTTTAGACCAAGATTGCCATAATTCATGGGTTTATATACATATCTAATAAAACTGACATGTTTGATAGTAAGCCCTATCCCCTTAGTATACCAGACATTGATCTCTAAACAATAAAGAACTTATATTCAAAGCATTTGTGGTGTGTTGTTGTTTACCCAAGAAGTTCCATGTTGACCAGTGCCCCTGTTCTCCTCTGGCCCCCTGGGTCTCCTCTGACCCACTGGTGGCTGAGCTGGCCCTGGGACGAGTCACGCTTGAGGCTGAGACTGGCCTCTGGGGCCTTGGGCTAGAGTGTTCCTGAAGAGACAGAGGTCTGGAGGAAGGAGAGAAACAGGTCTAAAGTCTCCAAAGCAGAGATAGTATCCCTCTACACAGTCTCTCTCTTAAATACTATACTGTACTATAAACACAGTCTGAGTAGTTATGCATGTACTGCTGTACATATAAATGCAGTGTTGCAAGTAGACCAGGGCAATAGCTTAGTACTCTCTTTATCCACTAGATGTGGATAGAAGAGCCTAAAACAGCTTGAGGAAAATAACTCTCTGGGACTGTGTTTATCAAGCATCTCAGAGTAGGAGTCTGATCTAGGATCAGTTTAGCCTTTAGATCATAATAAATCAGATTATTATGGACAGAGAGGACCTGATACTAGATTAGCGCTCATACTCTTGATAAACACTTGCCCTGGTCTTGTAGCTCTAAACCCAACTCTCCAAAGAGACTCTAGGATGGCACTGTACTTTTTGTTTGAATTACCTGACTGTTGCATCCTCTTGGCTGGTGTCTCCATGACAGTCCAGAGGGTTGGTAGGAGAGTGAGAACTAGGGCGGGACACCACTGGAGAGGATTTCACTGGGGAAGGGTGTTTGGCAGGGGACTGGGGTACAGAGGGCTGTTTATCAGGAGAGCAAGGCTGAGAGGAACATTTAACAGGAGAGGAAGGTGGATGGAGGGAGGAGAGTTGGTCAGAGGGTGAGGGGTCAGAGGTGGCGGAGGCATTCCGTTCAGAACGGTCCAGTTGGAATCGGAGAGGGGATGAAGTGCCACTCTCCTTTTTCTTTCTTGTCTTCTGCTCCACATCAATTGAATTTGCTTTCTGATGTTTTCTGTTGATCAGAAAATGTGATAGTGCTAAATGCTTTTTTCCCCGATCCCCAGCCAATGGAAGAGGGGGGTCGTAAGAATAGGAAGAGGTAGGCCTAAATGAGAGGAACTTAGCTATCTATCCTAAACCTCAAAGTACACAGTATAGACAGGTTACATTGAGTGACATTTGCAAAAGCCGATCTTCATGTACATTTCATGTACACTTTTTATGTATTTGTCAATCAGAATGTACTTTTACTTGTACTCTTCCCAGTAGGTCTAAGAGAAAAGACTACTCCAGAATTTAAGTAGTTGTTAATCGATTAAAAGACCAGATTTCATACCTTTTTGCACCAGCAGAAACAAGCCATGTCAATAACCAATGAAGACTGATACATATCCACATTAACCCATTGTTCAAATTGGCTTTAAGACCATTGTGATGTCATCGGTCATGACACCACCATCTGGCAACCCAATCTATATTTTTTTTAAATATAGTGCTCAATGAACAAATATGTTTTAATGAAGAGCAAAGTTATGCAGTACACATACAATATTGTAGATATGCTCCATTGTTTTCTTGTTTCTTTTTTTACATTAATTTTGTGTATATTGTTATATTGTATATTATCTTCATTTGTCTTGTTTTTTGATAGTTGTTATGTTGCTTGTGGATTGGTCATCGGTTTATTGAAATGCTAAATGCTTTTTCTCTTATTCACCAGCAGATCATAATTTTTTTAAATATATTTTTTTGAACCTTTATTTAACTAGGCAAGTCAGTTAAGAACAAATTCTTATTTCAATGACGGCCTAGGAACAGTGGGTTAACTGCCTTGTTCAGGGGCAGAACAACATATTTTTAAGGACAAAGGGTTGGTCAAAAGAATCTGAACAGGTGATAGAGATGTAGCCTAAACCTCAAACAACAATGCAGATTGGTTAGGGACAGTTTTCCGTATTCAATCTTGCCCTGAGGGCAACTCTGCCTCAAGGGCATAGTGAATGTGATTGGTTCAAATAAAGTTGCATCAGACTGCAGCACAACTTGCGGGCTGCCGCAGAATTCTATGGTTATTTAAGTTTCAGCCATTGCTACCATTAATGCAAGTTAGTGCTAGTTTGACCACCAGAGGGCATATTTGAAGCGTTTGACAGTTTTTAATATTGAACTAATCGTTGGATAACAGATCGGCTCTCGTAACTTAATTACACGCGCTACTGTCTCTCTCTCTCTCTCTCTCTCTCTCTCTCTCTCTCTCTCTCTCTCTCTCTCTCTCTCTCGCTCTCTCTCTCTCACACACACAAACTTGCTGTCTTGACCTCTGAATGCTCGGCTTTGAAAAGCCAAATGACATTCACTCCTAAGGTGCTGACCGGTTGCACCCTCTATAACCACTCTTTATATTATTTACAGTAGTGATGGACAGCCTGGAGGCATTTCGTTTTTCACAAGCTAGGAGGCTGTGAATTCTGCAAACAAGCCAACCTAACTAAGAAATGCATTTTGTTGGTTGCCATAGTGAATAATCCTAAAACAATTGGTTAGACACATTAAAGGAACCATCAAAGAGTTTGCCGGAATCTCTAAATGAAAATACTTGCAGATCAATACAGATCAACAAATTACAGTAGTAGATCTAATTACATTTAGAGGATTCTAAATTAATATCTAAGTTG